>JAXQQM020081633.1:0-195431 GCA_034641835.2 Pinus albicaulis
ATTCTTCACTCATGTGATTGGAATGGTCACTCAAATCAGATCTCATGGAGAGACTCTTGAGGATAAGAGGATTGTGGAGAAACTCTTGAGAAGTTTACCCTCAAGATTCGATGTGATTGTCACCACCATAGAAGAGACAAGAGATCTCACAAAGTTTTCAGTGGATGAATTACATGCATCACTGATTACCCATGAACAGAGATTGGGTAGGAGTGAGAACTCATCTCTTGAACATGCTTTTAAGTCCCAAATGTCTTTCGGTAGAGGAAGAGGGCAAGGCAAAGGAAGAGGAAGAGGCAGAAGCCAGAACAGAGGTGGAAGGAACAGTCCAGCAAATGCTCAAGGAAGGGGCAGCAATCCAAATCAGCATCAAGGCCAAGGCAGCAGCCAGCAGAATGGTCAACAGAATGCACAAGGACAAAGGTATGATAAGTCCAATGTCCAATGTTACAATTGTAAGAAATATGGTCATTATGCTAATGAATGTAGAAAGAAGAAGCAGAATGATATGAGAAGTGAAACTAGTGCAAATTTCACAAAAGAAAATAGCAGCCAAAGTAATTTGTTTTTAGTTTGTAACATGGTTGAAGAAAAGAATGAGGATATATGGTTTCTAGACTCCGGTTGTAGTAACCATATGACAGGAAACTTAGCAATGTTTTCTATGTTAGATGAAAGTGTGCAATCACAAGTCACACTAGGAACTGATAGCAAAGTTTCTGTTATGGGAAAAGGAGATGTAAATGTTTTAACAAGATTAGGTGCAAAGAAAACCATAGCAGATGTTTATTATGTTCCAGGAATGAAGTGTAACCTCTTAAGTATTGGACAACTTGTCCATAAGGGGTATAATGTTTTCTTTGATAATGATGTTTGTACCATCATGGATAAACCACCCAGCAAACTATGTATTGCTGAAGTGAAGATGACAAGGAACAGGATGTTCCCTCTGAGAATGAGAGCAGATTTGAAGAATGGTGAAGAGAAAGCAGCAGTTGCAGAGGAGACTTTTCAAAGCGAACCAAAAGATGATAATTGGTTATGGCACTTGAGATTTGGACATCTCAACTTTGGAGGTCTTAATTTGTTGAACAGAAAAGGAATGGTAAGTGGTTTACCATTGATAGAGAAACCGAACAACCTTTGTGAAGGTTGTATTCTTGGGAAACAACACAGAGAAAGTTTTCCTTCCGGGAAAAGCATAAGGGCAAAAGCACCCTTAGAGATTGTCCACTCAGATGTATGTGGACCGATGCAAACTCCATCACTTGCAAGCAGCCACTATGTCTTAACATTCATAGATGATTTTACAAGAAAAAATTGGGTTTACTTTTTGAAAAAGAAAAGTGAAGTGTTTGAAAAATTCCGCAATTTCAAAGCACTTGTTGAGAATCAGAGTGGGCTGCATATCAAAGTTCTTAGGACTGATAGAGGAGGTGAGTATATATCTAAAGATTTTCTACGTTTTTGTAGAGAAAATGGTATTCACAAACAATTTACAACTAGATATACACCGCAGCAAAATGGAGTGGCCGAAAGGAAGAACCGAACCATAATGGACATGGCGAGGAGTATGCTTAAAGCAAAGCATTTGCCTAATGATTATTGGGCTGAAGCTGTACATTGTGCAGCGTATATTTTGAACAGGTGTCCTACAAAAGCAGTCATGAACAAAGTGCCGGAAGAGGCATGGAGTGGCGCAAAGCAAAGTGTCACACATATGAAGGTTTTTGGATGTGTAGCTTATGCACACATTCCGGATCAGCTAAGGAAGAAGTTGGATAGCAAGGGGGAGAAATGTATTTTCATTGGATACAGTGAGGAATCCAAGGCATACAGGTTATATAACCCATCCAGCAAGAAGTTTCTTGTGAGCAGGGACGTACAGTTCATTGAAGAGGAAGCTTGGGATGGAAGCATAGAGAAAACGGTGAATGTTAAACACTGTTTATCTCATGATGAGAATGATGATGAGTTGGCTGAAATACATCCCCAAACAGCAACACCAACACCGCAAAGTACACCCTTGAGGAGAAATGAAAGTGCTTCTCCAAGCACACCACAAGGAGGAAATTCAAGTGCTTCTTCAAGCACTAATACACCTACTGTAAGAGGTAAGAAATTTAGAAGTTTGAAAGAGATTTATGAACAAGATATAACAAATGAAGGTATCAATTCTTTGTTTTCTTTATATTGTCATGTTGATGATCCTGTTCATTTCGAAGAAGCCATCAAGGATGAGAAATGGATAGAAGCTATGGATGAGGAAATAAATGCCATAGAGAGGAACAAAACTTGGGATTTGGTTGAACTCCAAAAAGGTAAAGATGTCATTGGTGTTAAATGGGTCTACAAGACCAAGAGTAATGCTGAAGGAAAAATAGAGAGACACAAGGCAAGACTTGTTGTCAAAGGCTATAAGCAGAAGCATGGCATAGATTATGAGGAAACTTTCGCACCGGTTGCCAGAATGGAAACCGTGAGAGCAGTGTTGTCCATAGCAGCACAAAACAAGTGGAAAGTTTACCAAATGGACGTAAAGTCAGCATTCCTGAATGGAGTGTTAATGGAAGAGGTTTACATAGATCAACCTCTCGGCTATGAAAAGAAAGGCCAAGAGCACAAAGTATGCAAGTTGAAGAAAGCTCTTTATGGGCTGAAGCAAGCGCCAAGAGCGTGGTACAGTAGGATAGACTCCTATCTACTGGAAAATGGTTTTGAGAAGTGTGAGGGAGAACCCACCCTCTACATCAAAGAACAAGATGGTAAAATTTTAATTGTAGTCTTGTATGTTGATGATGTTATTTTTACAGGTAATGATGATTGCCTTATTGAACATTTTAAAACAGTCATGAAAGAAGAATTTGAAATGACTGATATGGATTTGCTGAGATATTTCTTGGGAATAGAAGTAGAACAAGATGAAAGTGGGATTTTCATCTCACAGGCAAAGTATGTTAATGAAGTTCTTGAAAGATTTAACATGCAGGAGAGCAAAGCAGCTATCACTCCCACAGTGATGGGATTAAAACTCAGCAGAGAGGACAGCAGCAAGGATTTTGATCCTAGTTTATACAAGAGCATAGTTGGCAGCCTCATGTATTTGACTGCAACTAGGCCGGACATAATGCATGCTGTTAGTTTGATTTCCAAGTTCATGGAAAAGCCAAAGGATGCACATTGGCAAGCAGCAAAAAGGATTTTGAGGTATGTTAAAGGTACAAAGAAATTTGGTATTTTTTATACTACTTCAGAAAATTCAGATTTAGTTGGATACACGGACAGTGATTGGGCTGGAAGTGTTGATGATCGGAAGAGCACTTCCAGTTATGTTTTTCATATGGGTTCAGGAGCCATTTCATGGGCTTCTAAGAAACAGCCCGTTGTAGCGTTGTCTACAGCAGAAGCAGAATATGTGGCAGCTACAGCAGCAGCGTGTCAAGCAGTTTGGATGAGAAAAATGTTGAGAAGCTTATGTCAAGAACAGGTAACAGGGACAGTGATATTTTGTGACAATAGCTCAGCTATTGCATTGTCTAAAAATTCTGTTTTTCATAAGAGGACAAAGCACATTGACACCAAGTTTCATTTCATACGGGAATTGGTTAGCAATGGCGAGATTGTTTTGCAGCATTGCAGAACGGAGGATCAGTTTGCAGATATCCTCACAAAGCCACTACAGCAGAAAAGCTTTGAATATTTCAGGAAATGCTTGGGTATGCAAGAAAACCCAGCAGTTGAAATTAAGGGGGAGTGTTGGAATTAATTTCCAACTGCATATACAGCAGCGATCAAAGTTGCAGCGGAAAGCAAGTCCGCGGGGGTCCAGCAGGCAGAACCGACGGTGGAGTATACCCCATCGGACTGGCCCCACATCATACAGCTGAAATGGAATTCCGAGGGGGTCAGGCAAGGCAGCCGGCTAGAACAGCATACCCTGTCGGAATGATGACGTATGCTGGGGCCCACATATAACACGGCCCACATACCTATACCATATGTTATATGTTATATGTTGATCGCCGGTTGAGATTTTAATCACGGCATTTGTTTACTAGTTGTTTTTAATGTTTTATTTGTTTATTTTTTAATATATGTGAATATATATTAAAAAGGCCCGTGATGTAATATATGAAATGTAGAAAGCCCAGAAAGTTATATGGCTGTTGTATTATTTGTAATACACAGTAATTTTTATAAAAAGGCACAGCAATGCAGAAATGAAAGAAAGAAAGCACAGCAGTGCGGGAAGATGAAAAATCAAAGTGCCAGAAAGTCAGTTTGTGATCAATACTACTTCCAAGCGGTGCCTGCAGAAATTTATGATACCATAAATGAAATCTGAAGCGGTGAAATTTGTGGTTGAATGTCAATGAATGGCATTAAACAGGCTGAGATATTTTTTATGAGATATTTTCTGTTTTGTAATATGTAGAGACAGAGCCATATTTTATGTAATGTTTTTATATACACAGCAGCGTATTGTAAAACACAGTGAGCAGAGTTTTATGCACAGCAAAGTGCATTTTGTAAAAGACAGAGAGTGTTTTTGAAAACAGAGTAATCACAGCAGTGACTGTTTTTGGTGAGACAGAGTGTCATTTGTAAATGACAGAGTGATAATTGTTGAACTGTGTTTGCAGCAGTCTCAATTATTTTGTAATCCCTCTTTTGAGGAAGTCTGTAACAGCAGTTTTTTTATATATTGAAATATAAATTTTTCTGAGTTGAACTCTGTCTGTCAGTGATTTTTTTTTAATTATTCTCTGTGTTAAAGAAGGACAGTTTTATTATTCTGGAATTCTGAAAATTGCAACATTAATAAGCATTATTATTTATGTCCATAACTGAATAATATACTTCCTTAAATCTAAAGATAAACATATACAACTCCTAAATAAATCGATGTCAATAACACAGTATTGGTTACCTCTCGAAAAGGTTTCTTGTAAAACGGGTGCTACGCTAAACGAATATAAATTGCCGTGCATGAGGTTATATTTGACTAAGACTTTTGTGTGGTTCCAGGTGAGTTGAAATTCCTGTTACTCTAAATTCGATTTTCATGCAAACAAATCTCGTCCACATTCTTTGAGGCCAGCTGACTTCAAGAGGACCCACGCGTGGCACTTTATTCAAATCAGAAAACACTTTTCACACCTTCACACGCCACTTTCCGACCTTCGTTGCCGTGCTTTGATTCCTCTCTATTTGGAATGCGGCCCGGCAATTTCTTCAAATCTTCTACGTCCATTTCCTATATAAACCCCTTACAACCTCCATTCTTCCTCGTCTTTCTCCTTTCTAGATTCCCCCACTACCGAAATATTTTCGCGTTTTTGTTCCTCAATCAAACCAAGAGATTTTTATATTTTTGGTTCTCTGCAAATTTTACAGCAATGACAGGAAGCTCATCAAAACAGTCTTCCTCTGTTTATGATTTCACAGTCAAGGTAATTTCTATCTCCATATTAGTTCATTTCTTTGAACTCATGTTTTCTCTAATATTATTATCTTTAAATCCATTTACATAAAGAAATTCTGAATTAATACTGTTAAGTTGTATGCAGGACATCCGGGGTAATGATGTGGATCTCGGCATCTATAAGGGCAAGGTTTTACTCATTGTCAATGTTGCCTCTCAATGGTAATTTTTGATTTCATGGTTGATAGAATTTATGCGATTAAATGGGGAAAAATAGAATTTTTAGACCTCACAGCTTTGTAAATCTTTAAAATAAGGCATTTTATATGATTTGTTTAAAAAAAAATTGTATTGAAAGAACAACATTATCTTCTACGCTTTTCCTGGATTACGGATTGCTATCTGTTTTGTAAGTGAAATTATACTCATTTTAAAATTTGACTGATTCAGGCCTCTCTGTTATTATTTGCTTTTGCAGTGGGTTGACTAATTCTAATTATAATGAGTTGAATGAAGTATATACAAAGTACAAGGATCAAGGTATTATCTAAACTTACATTTTTCTGGAATGGGTTGGTTCTGATCATATTTAAATTAGTCTGAACATAATAGCTGTCTTATTATTTCCTGTTGCAGACAATAGTGTGTATCTTTGACCAAAAAGGTCAAACTTTTATAACATTTGAGATCCAGTTCTCATTTCAACCTGTTCAGAATGTTTGTATTAGTGTAAACAATATGCGGTAATGGGTCATGCAGTCCTGTGTTACCATAAAACTGGCCAACAGACTGGTTTCTGCTTCTGTTCCAATTTCCATTTCTGTTTCAATTACTGTCTGTACAAGAGGATCCCCTGACCAGCATCTTGTCTCAGGGGTTGGTCTACAGGGAGTCATGGATTTTGTATGGCCCCGGTTTGATTATCGCATCCCTTGGAGTGACCTTTTTTGGTTGAGAGTGGCTTCATCTTGGTTTATGTAGCTGACACAATTATTTTCATTTAACGCACTCTGTTACTGTTTTGTACTGTGACTGCTGAACCTCATAATCAGTTATGAGAGTACCCTGACACAAAGTCCATAATTGAGATCTGGTTATCAACCCTAAAGCCATGTACTAGGGTTCGGCAGGCCAGAATCCGGTCAATTAAATCTGGTCAAATCAGGTAGTTGCAGTGCTTGGAATCCATTTTTATAGTGGAAATGGATTCAGCACTATCAAAAACTCCTGGGCACTCAAAATACTAATGTTTAACAACTGTAAACAAGATTCTGGGCAAATCTTTGCCAGATTATCTGAAAATCATAGCCAGATTCTGGGTCAAAACGCGGCCTCAGTGGACTACGCACATTTATATTGGACTACATTAGACCAAATTATGACACAATTATTTTCATTTAATGCACTCTGTTACTGTTTTGTACTGTGACTGCTGAACCCCATAATCAGTTATGAGAGTACCCTGACACAAAGTTCATAATTGAGATCTGGTTATCAACCCTAAAGCCATGTAATAGGGTTTCTAACAACAACAGACATGCCCACATTTATATTGGGTTACATTAGACCAAATTAAATTTACCAAATCCCTTAGCCTAAGTTGAATGTCTTTTTTGTGGAAGGAATTAAGTATTTTTATGGAATCCATAATTTTCATTCTAGAATCTTAGTTATTAGTTTGGAAAGTTTAGTTATTAGTTTGGAAAGTTTACTAACACTCTGGGTTTTTGGTGTAACAACAAACCCTTCATAATATTGGAGCTTCTACCCAATATCACTTCTATGGAATCCATAATTTTCACACTCTTTTAAATTGAAAAAATATTTAAAAGTTCAATAAGATCTTTTAGAGCTTCCACCCAGTATCGCTTTTATAGAATCTATAATTTCCACACTTTTAAATTGAAAAAATATTTAAAAGTTCAATAGGATCCACTTAATTAGAGAGTGGGACAATAAATACCAGCAATTTCCATTAAACCACTTTTTAGAATTTCAATTTGTTTTGAAATTCCCGAAACTTATGTAATGAATCTTGTGAACTGTTTGCAGGATTAGAAATACTGGCTTTCCCATGCAATCAGTTTGGTGGACAAGAACCAGGTGACAATGAGCAGATTGTAGAAGTGGCCTGCACTCGCTTTAAAGCAGAGTTTCCCATATTTGACAAGGTCTTCATGTTTTTTTAATACCTTCTCGGATTTCTTTTTTCTTGTTAGTAAAGATGATTCATCTAAATTAACCACCAGTCCATCAAGTTGTTTCTTTGTATCTTTGGGGCTAAGTGGCAGCTCTGTGATGTAGGTCGAAGTTAATGGTGGTAATGCCGCTCCTCTCTACAAGTTCTTGAAGTCTAGCAAAGGTGGTCTTTTTGGCGATGGAATAAAGTGGAACTTCACTAAGTTTCTGGTGGACAAAGATGGAAATGTTGTAGAACGTTATGCACCCACTACGTCTCCATTGAGTATTGAGGTATCGGGCAACCCCTTTTTGTTAGTTCCATATGTCATCTATGCAAATATCATTGCTATGATTAGTTAGTTCACTATTTAATCACTTCAGATAAACTTCTTCCATATTGAAAGGGTGTTTGGTTAAAACATTCTAGCTTATATAATGGATGCAAAGTTGAAAATAGTTGCTGATATTTTTTATTCATTTTTGCAGAAAGATGTCAAAAAGTTGTTAGGAATTGCTTGATCCTTGAAAGCAGCAACATATCCTACCATTTCAGTTTGTAAGGCAGAATAATAAGCAGCAGTGGCAATAATGAAGAAGGCATTGCTATCGGTTTGGCAGTTCGTTGAACTGCATATTGGTTATTGCATACATACAATGGGTTATTTGTAATCTTCCAGATGTTTCCACCTCTATAATAATAATGATGGATATAGCTTTAATATAATTTTGACTTCCAAAACTCTTAACGAAGTTTTCAATATCAGAAACTTACAAAATCAACTGAGCACATTACTCCATTGGTTTCATGATGATGAATTTCTATATCAATAACAGGGATTATATTGTTTTGAAGGAATATGAAGGGACGTGAAAATGCAGACTGCATTTTGGAACCTTATTCAAACACTATGTTACACTTTGGTATCATAATTATTGTTACATTTTTTTTTCCCTCCAAAGCCGCCCTTGGAATATGATTTCATCGATCACATGTTTATCAACACCCATGAAATCTACCAAAATGCATACATTCTACATCATTATCATGTTCCTTACAGATATAAATATAAAGTCATAAATTCTATACCATTAAGATTTACATAGCATGCAATTATATCAAATTAATTGTATTTTTAATTAATAAATAAATAATTATTAAAGTATTTAGTTTTTTTAAATCCAAAAAACACAATTTAAAAATATTTAGGTATTTGTATTATGAATAAAATACAAAATTATTATATGAAGGTATTTATCATTTAGATATTTGTATTTGTGATACTATTATTTATGGGATATTATTTATGGAATAGTAAGAAGGTTGTAGATGAAGAACATTTTCTCTTAGGTTGTCTAACTTTTACTCACATCCATTCTAAGTTCAAAAGTATTTGTCACATTACCAATTTTCTTGACATATTAAGTCAACATAACTATGATGATCTAGGAAAGTTTTTGTCATTTTTTTGGAGGATAGAAATCAAATGTTAAAGAATCTCAATTAATCTCTTTCTTTCTTAAGGTTCAATAGATCATATTGATTTTAGTAAACCTTAATTATCATCATTACGATTATCACAAATAATTATATTAAGGTGATGTTTATCATTTTCCTTTTTCAATAATAAATCAATTTTCATCTTAAATTAAAATTTCTAATCTAAAACATATTGAGTTTTTTTAATTAACCTTTCTTCGATATTGTAAACTAAGGTGTTTATCCATTTTTAAATTATTAATTAAGCGTATTGCTTTTGTTTAATCCTTGGATTTTTCAATAAAATTTTGCATCTTACCCAAAGAAGAGGTGGTTATAAAACGATCCTAATTGGGAATGAGAGAGATATCAAAATAGGTCGAGTAGGTTATAATGATATTTAATTGCCAAAAATTAAAATGTTTAATAAATATTTATAATATTATTTTAAATATACATTTTAAAGGATATAGTTATAAGTAGAGAACAAAAAGGCAATACGTATTGACGGGTAGTTTGGACAATAAAATTATGAGATGTAAGAAAGATGATAGGTTGTAATGTAGTTTAATTTTTTTCGAGTAATCACATATAACCATATAGATTAGATTATAGTAGAATGTGAATGCAAAATAAATAAAACTCGAGAAAGATATTTGGCATTAATGATATTAAAAAATAGAGCTGTTTTCACAATCATTTTTAAGGGGACACTTTCTAGAGTAAGAGCTCTAAATATAATGTACTATTCCCAATTACCTTTCAGCTAGTTGGAATATTATATGTTGCTTCTATTTTTAGTCTAGAAGAATAATGGGGTAGGGAGATCCTTAAATCTATTTAGTAGAAATAAAACACTTGCAGTGTGAATGTGGATCAGTTTAGATAGTCAAAATAAAGCCACCTTGGGTGTGAAAGGGAGCAATGCATGTAGACTAGATCAAGGTTGACCAAATCAACAGTGCTGCCAAAGAAGAGAGTGGAGCTAGTGGGGGCAACGTAGTTTTGGAGGAGGAGACTTTGCATGGAAGTAACCTCATAAATGAGTGGGGTCAAGGGTGAGGAAGCTCACCAAGAATATAAGGGAAAGGATGGCAGCCATGAGAGGCATTCATAATATTGTTTATGTTTGAGCCTTATGACTTGTTGCATGCTTCACCTGTTTAGCTTGGTTTGCTGTACTGTTTAGTACAAGGGCATTTCCATGCGGGAATTCCCCACTCTATCTTGGAGGACTTGAGAAGGAAGCCTAAGAAGAGTATTCAAGGCTTCCTTTCCACCATCCGACATTGGGCCAAGAATTCACCTATAGCCACATTGCATTCTCCTTGAGGAACTACATTATTTTTCATGATGTTGTAGTGGAGGGGTGTAAAACCCTGTTTATGGGCTAGTTCCCTAGTGAAAGGAGCAACCTTTCACCCAGAAAGCTAGCAAGGGGAAGCTACAACCATTTCTTTGTATTTTCAGCTATATTTATGTAGAGTTTTAGTAAGACATCATGATTCAGCCACATATCTGCAGTTTATACTTTTTATATCTCATACCTTTCAAGAAACCCTTACTGGGTTATCTTGGGATCATGTATAAGAGACCAGTTCTCCATTTTTCAGCCCTTTTGAGTAATATATCAGAAAATCCACTTGTTTTTCTATTTCTGTAGCAGTAACCCTCACTGGATTGCGCTGTCATATGCTTCAGAATTTCTGTGTTGCAGTATTCATGGGATTGTAGTGTTTTTGGGCTTGGGAGTCCTGTTTAACTAAGTTGGAATGATTTGTTTCTCATCACATTGTATATTTGGTTGCTGTGATACATAAACTAATGGATCTAGGGGTTGTTCTTGACTTTTATAACATAATTTGTTGAATAATTTATTTTGGTGTTTTATATTGCTGTCTTTCCTAATTAGGAATATTACAGTGGTATCAGATCTCTAATCTTGGCTCAGCTTGTGGGGAAAACACATCTATATCCATGGATGAGAAAGAGATCCCAAAACTTCTTCTCCAAACCATGCAGGACATTGCAAAAGATATCAAAGAGATGAGATTTGAAAGAAAAAAGGAATCCCCTAGAGGGTTTCACCATGGAGAAAGCTCCGACACTTCACATTTGTGGTGGGAGAAAACAATAGCATAACCTTCTTCACAATTTTCCACTATGCCCACATTCCTATCATTAGAAGGTGAGGAAGGAGGGCCCTTGAGGGAATAAACCCTTGGTGGCTATTTTGTGGAATATGAATCTCAATCCCAAAGGTTCAAGGAACATTTGAAATTTTAGGAGTTATGTCAGATCAAGGATGGTAGGAGATCCTTCAATCACCATAAGAAGGGAGGGTACATGCAGAACTCAGATCTACAGTGTAGTTTGGGCAGATTACTTTTTCCCTCTTATGATGGATCACCCAAGTTCACAACCAAGGCTTGGGTAGAGAAGTTGGATACTTATTTCCAACTCAACAAAGTTTCATAATTGGAGGCTATCAAAATAGCAGCCTTGCTCCTAGAAGGTGAGGCACATGAGTGGTGGTTTCATGGGTTATCCACACTTGGGAATGCTAGTATCACTTCATATTCAGACTTCACCCGGAGTTTGGTTGAGAGATTTGATCCCAAATATCCAGAGGCACACTTTTTTGGGCTAACCAAGCTCAATCAATTGGGAGATTTAGAAACTTATATCTCTGAGTTTCTAAAGCTTCTAGTCATGGTATCTGACCTCACTATGACCCAGAGAGTATGCATGTTCATTTATGGGATGGTTGAACCATTGCATGGGTTGGTGAAATCCACCAGAGCAACTACACTCCAAGAAGCTATGGAGAAGGCTAGGGACTTGCAGCATGCTTTACCCAAGGCCAAAGCCCCTTTCCAAAAAAATATCTCCTCTTGCACAAACGAGAATCAGGAGAAAACATCTCTTGATAATGATCAGAGAGATCTAAAAAAGAAAAAACTTTGTTTCACTTGTCAGGAGCCATGGGTACCAAACCAACAATGTGTTTCAGGGAAAGCACATTGCATTGAGATATTTTCTGATGAAGAGAAGGAGACCAACGCTGTAGCAGCAGAAGCAGGTGCACCATCCACTGGAGATGTAGTGATGGAATTTTCTCCAATGGGAGGGACTCTTGCAGCTTTGAGGGGAGTTCCCAAGTATCTAACTTTAAGAGTTAGAGGCACTATTTTGTGGCAAAGAGTATCAGTATTGGTAGACAATGGAGCAACCCATAACTTTATTGATACACAATTGGTGAAAAGGAGGGGTATTCATATAGAAGATTTTGAGGGTTTCTCAGTTTTGGTTCTGGGAGCTAGAACCATGCAGTGTGCCAAATATGTTCCAGCATTAACCATCACTATGGGAACCTACACACTAACAGACCACTTATTTGTGGTTGATATTCCAGACACCAATGTGATATTGGGTGTACAGTGGTTAATCACCTTAGGGAAGGTTACCACAGATTGGGAAACATTAGAGATGGAATGGACAAAGAAGGGAAGTGGTAAAAATAAAAAAATCAAAGGAATACACACCTATCCACCCTAGATTGTTTTAGCTCACGGGATGGAAGCAGATTTGTGCAGAGGGGACATAGAGTGGGAAATGGAACTACGTTTGTCAGAAGCAAGGAGCAAGAATTCACCAGTACATCTAGATGTACAATCTATCTTGGACTGATACTCTACAGTATTTGGAGATATTCCCCCTGGGAGACCTCCTGACCAAGGGTTTGAACACACTATTGAGTTGGAGCAGGGGATCCAAGCAGTAATCACCACACCCTATAGGCATCCCAAAGTCTATAGAGAAGAGATTGAAAATGCCATTTAGGAGCTTTTGGCCTTAGGACACATCCGGCCTAGCACCAATACTTTTTCCTCTTCATTGGTCTTGGTGAAGAAGAAGGATGCCACATTGAGAATGTGCATTGATTATAGATCTTTGAACAAAAATACCATGAAGAACAGATACCCAATTCCCAGGATCGATGAATTTATGGATGAACTAAGAGGGTCCAAGTATTTTTCCAAAATTGATTTGAGATCGGGGTATCATCAAATCAAAGTGAGGGATCAAGACATCCCTAGGAAAACATTCCGATGTCACTATGGACATTTTGAGTTCTTGGTAATGCCTTTTGGGCTAACCAATGCTCCAACAACATTGCAGTCTTGCATGAACCACATCTTCCATGGTCAATTGAGGAAGTTTGTATTGGTATTTTTTGATGACATTCTTATTTGTAACTGCACATGGGAGGAGCATTTACAACATATTGAGGTAGTATTACACATTCTTAAAGAGCAACAGTTCTATGCTAAGCTCTCTAAGTGTGAGTTTGGGCTCACATAGATGCTCTATTTGGGCCACATCATTGGAGTGGATGGGGTGAGAGTACATGAAGAGAAGATCCGTGCTATCAGAGATTGGCCCAAGCCAAATAATGTCACAGAACTTCGAGGGTTTGTAGGCATCTGTACCTATTACTGGAAGTTTGTAAAAGGGTTCTCTCAACTAGCAGCACCACCTACAGATCTAACCAGGAAGGGAGATTTTAGTTGGACAACCACAGTGCAAAGATATTTTGATAAGCTCAAGGAGGTGATCAGTGGCTGCACAGTATTGGTCCTACCTAATTTTACCCAACCCTTTGTGTTGGAATGTGATGCTTCAGGAGAAGGCACTAGAGAAGTATTGATGCAAGGGGGACACCCCATATCTTTTGAAAGTCGAAAGTTGCGGCCACATGAGAAGCTATACCCCATATATGATAAGGAGATGATGGCTATTATGCATGCTTTAGCCAAGTTCCAACAATATTTGGTGGGAAATAGATTCCGAGTGAAGACTGATCATAATAGCCTCCGATTATTTCTTGAGTAGAAGAAGCTTCAGGAGAGGCAGCAAAAATGGGTGAGTAAAATCCAAGCATATGACTTTAACATAGAATATGTCAAAGGGAAGAGTAATGTAGTGGAAGAAGCTCTATCTCGGAGGCCAACAACGCTGTCCTTGATGAGCATGGATGCAGATTGGAAGGCTCAGTACTAGTGGAATACTCCAAAGACCACTTTGCATGTGAGATCCTAGATGGAGTGGTGACCGATGAGAAGTATAGAGTGATGGATGAGGTCATCTATTACCGGGATCGAGTCTTCTTGGCTAGAGATTCTAAGCTCAAGAAGAATATTTTGCAGGCATCACATGATTCTCCACTTGCGAGGCATCAAGGATTCACCAAGAAATATCGGGCTATTCGAGAGAGATTCTAATGGAAGGGTCTCAAGGAGGATGTGCTCCAACACATCAAGGAGTTCGTAGTTTTCTAGCAGAACAAAGGAGAGAATAACCATCCTATAGGATTATTACAGCTACTCCCTATTCTGAATGGAAAATGGGAAAGTATTTCCATGGACTTCATCACCGATCTACCTACAGTTTAGGGTAAGGATTGTATCTTTGTAGTTGTTGATCGACTAACAAAGTATTCACATTTATTTTTTATTTCTGCACGATATGCTGCTTCACAGGTAGCCGAGATTTTCTTCAGGGATGTGTTTAGACTCCATGGTCTTCCAAAGACCATAGTCAGTGATCAGGATAGCCGCTTCATGGGTGGATTTTGGCAAGAGATTTTTCAGTTAGTGGGTACTTAGTTGACACTAAGCACCAACTATCACCCACAAAATGATGGACATACTGAAATAGTGAACAAGTGGTTGGAAGGCTACTTGCGAAACTATGTTTCAGGGCAGCAGAGAGCATGGCTGCGTTGGTTCTATTTGGGGGAGTATTGCTACAACACAACTTTTCATATGTCCACTGGCATGACCTCATTTCGAGCCTTTTATGGGTATGATGCACTATCATTTTCTGATGTGATGTTTGGGGCAAGTAAAGCACCTAGAGCAAAGGAGTGGGTTCAAGAGAGTCAGGATATACTCTAAGCCCTCAAGGATATCATTGCTACAAAACAAAACCAACATAAAATGTATGCAGACTGTGGTCGGATAGAGAGGCAGTTTGAGGTGGATGATTTGGTCTATCTTCATCTTTAGCCATATAGACAATCCACACTCAAGGAGAAAGGAGTTGAGAAGCTTAAACCTTGGTTTTATGGAGCATACAGGGTGATCCGTCGTGTTGGAGAAGTAGCATATGAGCTAGAGCTTCCTGTTGGGAGCAAGATCCATAACATTTTTCATGTCTCATACCTCAAGAAGGCCATTGGACAACATGTGGTTGCCACTATGGATCTCCCACCTATTGATGATGAGGGCCATCTAGTTTTGCAACTAGAGGCTCTATTGGATACTCGGGAGAGGCAACTAAGGAGCAAGGTGATTAAAGAATATCTGATTCGATTTCGGAATCTTCCTGATGAGGATGCCACTTGGGAGGGAGAGAAGATTTTACAACATCCTTCTTTACTGTTGCTTGAGTACAAGAAACTTTTGGGAGGGGAGGACTGTAATATACCTAATTAGCTTTCAACTAGTTGGAATATCATATGTTGCTTCTATTTTCAGTCTAGAGGAATAAGTGGGGTAGGGAGACCTTTAAATCTCTTTAGTAGGAATAAAACACTTCCAATATGAATGTGGATCAGTTTAGATAGTCAAAATAAAGCCACCTTGGGTGTGAAAGGGAGAAATGCATGTAGATTAGATCAAGGTTGACCAAATAACAATGCTGCCAAAGAAGAGAGTGGAGCTATGGGGACATCACAATTTTGGAGGAGGAGTCTTTGCATGGAAGTAACCTCATAAATGAGTGGGGCCAAGGGCGAGGAAGCTCACCAAGAATATAAGGGAAGGGATGGCAGCCATGAGAGGCATTCAAAATATTTTTTATGTTTGAGTCTTATGACTTATTGCATGCTTCAGCTATTTAGTTGGGTTTGCTGTACTATTTAGTACAAGGGAATTTCCATGCGGGAATTCCCCACTCTATCTTGGAGGACTTGAGAAGGAAATATAAGAAGAGTATTCTGGGCTTCATTTCCACCATCTGGCATTGGACCAAGCAATCACCTACAGTCACAGTGCAGTCCCCTTGAGGAACTGCGTTTTTTTTCATGGTGTTGCAGTGGAGGGGTGTAAAACCCTGTTTATGAGCTAGTTCCCTAGTGAAAGGAGCAACCTTTCACCCAGAAAGCTATCAAGGAGAAGTTACAGCCACTTAATTGTCTTTTTAGCTATTTTAATGCAGATTTCCAGTAAGACAACGTGATTCAGCCACAGATCTGCAGTTTATACTTTTTATATCTCATACCTTTCAAGAAACCCTTGCCGGGTTATCTTGGGATTGTGTAGAAGAGACTAGTTCTCCATTTTTCAACCCTTTTGAGTAATATATCGGCAGATCCACTTGTTTTTCTATTTCTGTAGTAGTAACCCTCACTGGAGTGCACTGTTATATGCTTCATAATTTTTATGTTGCAATATTCATGGGATTGTAGTGTTTTTGGGCTTGTGAGGCCTGTTTAACTAAGTTGGAATTATTTGTTTCTCATCACATTGTATATTTGGTTGTTGTGATACATAAAATAATGGATCCAGGGGATATTATTGACTTTTATAACATAATTTTATGAATAATTCATTTTGGTGTTTTATATTGCTGTCTTTCCTAATTAGGAATATTACACTTTATTTCCAGCAGTTGTCGCAATTTGGTGTCCCTTTGTATTTATTGATTAATATACTTGTATTTTCATCTACAAAGGTGTCTTCTAGCAGGGTCTGCTTCTTCATATTATTCATCATCATCCTATCATAGCATGATAGAATTCCTGCAGCTGAAATCGACTCATGACAAGACAATTTCACTCTGATAAAACCTCTAGTCTAACATGCTTCATGAAAACCATTGATTGATTTGTAACCGGGTGATAGGCTCAGTAATTGTGCAATCGAGAAACTCAAGAGGTTAGGGACCAATACTCAGCCTTGAGACTGTGCAATACATAGTTCACGGAGGTCATGGTAAGATAATTGTGCAGTTGAGGTGTTCAAGGGGACAAGCTTGAGGCTCGAGCCTTGAGGTTTCCCACTGCATAGTTTTGGAGGGACATAAGAAAATAGATTGCATACTTCAAGGGCTGAAGGTTGAGGCTTGATGCTTGAGACTACACAGTGTGTAGAGGAGACTAATTAAAGACATATATTGTGCAGTTATAGAAGGCATGAATTGCACATTGCGCAGTGCCAAGAGGCAAGGTTGAATTTTAAGGACTAAGACTGCATTGTGCAAGAAGGTTGAGTGAGGCCAAGTTGCTCGGGCAAGAAATTTTCCAGATTTGTCTAAGTGTGGGATTAGTGAGACCACAGTGAAAAATTATAAAACTTAAGTATGATAACACACTTATAACAATTAAAAACACAACAATGATCACTCAAAACACATGAACAACATAATACCCCCAATGCAACGACATTGCAACAAATTTCCCCTAGTGCGACACTAAAGATACATTTTGCGATGATGGTGAAGATACTTGTGTGAAAATGCTTGAAATTTGGGAATGATCATGATACATGTCTACATGATAAGAAAGAATTATTAGCCCCAAGGTTACCCCTTGAAACAAACCAAAAATACATTTGTGCGATGTGCGACGCCTGCCATGCGAAAAGATGACATTTGCGATAGTTAGAGGAAAGTGCAAATGGCACTTGAAAAACACGAACAACATTGAAAGTGACACTTGCCAGAATTAAGACAACATGAAAATGACACTTATTATAGTGAAAACAAGTAAAACGACAGTCGTAAACATGAAAGTGACACTTACGAAAGCGAAGGTGCGCAAGAGTGACAATTGGGAAAAATCAGTGAAATAAAACAATTGAAACCAAAAGCGAGAGACTATCGATGAAATTTCACACTGACTATTGACACAGGTTGAGAATCACACAGGGTTTGTCTAGATGGACTTGTGCCATGCTTGTATAAAAGAGCATTCTCATGAACTTATTGTAGACATAACATGTGAAAGCATATTACTTTGACACTTATCGATTGAACATAAAGTGACTATGGAACGAATGATCACAATATCCATGGTAGGCTCCAAAATTAAAATGTAGACCAAATTTTGGAGGGTGTTTATCGCAGCGACAACAGAATACAAGCCATTGAGGGGAAACTCAATTGATGATAATTGTGATATGAAATGTTATGTAAATTATGATAATCAAGGTTCAAATCCCCACTATTAGCCTATGTTTGTGGAAGGTGCATACATATGCACCTAGAGGTATGGTGGTAGTGGTCGGAATCGACCCCATGCCACATGAGTACAAAACCGACCTAGTCGTTGATTCCTCTAGTAAAAAAAAAACATGTGAATACAAATTCTTTAATTTTTCCATCAGTAACCTAAGAATGGATAAAAGCAACTATAAGAACATAATTGAATATGAACATCATAGTAAAAAATAAATGTGAAATTCACTTCACATTCTGCAAAAATCTATTAAACTATCAAAAAATAGCTCGAGGGTTAATTGCATGAATCTAAAAATAAGATTACATTTCGACACCTTATTTTCAACATAAAAAATGAATACATATCCACATTTTATTTCCTTCACTACACTTCAATTGCTTGAAATACATAAAATTACAAATAAGGTACACAACATATGGTGGAATTACCACACTAATGAGCTAAGACTAGAAAACAAATATGATGCAATTAATTGTTACTTCTAACAAACCATGGTACTTTTCTTAATGGTTTCAACCCACACTTTGTTTATCAATCCTCCATATGATTAATTCTTATGGTTACTGAATATAAATAGAGGGGAAATATATAGATTTAATAATGATAAACAATACAAATAAATAATATAATGTCTCTTATGTTTCTTTTATAGTGATCCTACGTAATTTACAAATAATTTTGAGAAAAACTATAAGAAACCATGTGTCTAATGCCAAAATATTGAATGTTGAATACACGATGAAAATGTCTCACGTATCTCACTCATGCCTTGCATCTCTCCCCTTCACCACGAACCTCACACATATTCACTCAAACATAAACATGAAATATCAATATGTTGGAAAAATTTCTTGAAACCCCCTATTTTGATAAAAAAATGAGACCCATGAACTTCTCAACAAAGAGTAAAAAATGGAGACCCTAGACCCATGGAAAATCTAACAACGTGTTAGTAGGAAATTCTATGACCATAATAGGCCAATGTACATTGGCACAAGCTTCATAGCATGTATAGGATTTTACACCCATGACTATGGAGAAACAAATAACGTACGGAAAGGACAATCCTTTTTTAAAGATAGAAATAAATTTGACACTCACAACTAATGTATTCAAATTTTTAACTCCATATACTCACATCACATAATTCAGTAAGAATAAAAAAAGCTGAACAAAAGACATGTGTGTTTTGGGGCTAATCTAGAAATATGTCAATAGGATATGCCAAAACAAATATAAAATTATATTAACTAGAAAAATCCACATTACATGTAAAAGATTTCATTCCTTGCAAACTTTTCCTTTAACAAAATTAAAATACACATGACAACAATCGTAAGAAAAATAAAAGTAGAATATGTAGGTCAGATGTGGGATTGAGAGGAGGTTAGGGTATGTACATTAGTCTATAGGATAAGCAATCAAATTTCTACACAATAGGGATCCCTTATCTGAAAAAAAGGAGGTATCATAAATCAAATTTGGCATCTAGTGGAGGTTTTAGAGGCTCTACACATATCACATTAGACTACTGATGCACTTCGCAAGAGTGAGATTTCTCAATATCCCATACTTTCTTTTCAAGAGCATAGGTAAAATGGCTTACATCGTGCAAAAGAGAGACTATCACCAGAATATGAATAGCCTCTTCCACCACTCATTGATCAAGATCATTGTCCTCCATCACCTTGATCAAGTGGGCATCTCATGGGACACCTTCATTGCAAATGAAATCTTCACTACTCCTGATCTGGAGTTCATAAAATTTTCTCAAAATTCAAAATTACAGTATTGGGTTGAAACCAACCTGGTTGCGTAGCTCTCTTCTTCCCGATTCATGCACCGTGAACAGTTCGAAAAACCGATGTTGTATGAGGAAGATATTGTGTTCTGATCGAAATGCCAAACACGTAAAATTGCGACAATTTGGTTAGGTTTGACTGGGATGCACAGTCAGCAAAGTGGAATGTACAGTCATCAAAAAAGGAATATTCCTTTCCACCGGGCCAATTGTGGTTTGACAAGTGTCACAATCTTATTGGTAGTACAGTTTGGAGGGTCCAATGAGAAGTTGCCACATGGCCAGCCCTGAGTCTGCCACATGGCCCTGCAAATTTACATTAAAATTTTTGTGAGGGTCTGTAGGAAGCGACCCCAGACCTCCCGCTGAGTACACGCATGGCTTACCAACTACTCTACGCAATTTTTCTTAACATCTTACGGTGGCGAGTTATATTTAATGTTTATTGTAAATGCATTCGATGATTGGGAACCGCCGACGGTCCTAACCTACCAGCGGTCCCTGGAGTATTGTCACATGGCAGAATTTAAATGTTACATCCACCACGCGGTTAGCACTAACCAACCACAACAACCCACAGTTTCAATGTTAATCGCAATCTTCTACCGTGAGTTCCGCTCGACGGTTATGTAACCCGCGGTTTGGTGGTGCGCATGTGGCCACCACCCAACCGCAACATTAAAATGCGTAGTCAGTTTCGGCGATAAGCTTAGGGGCACACCTAAATTGGTGGGTATGCCATTTTTAACTCCAGTTAGTTGGATTTCTCCACTTTTAGTGGAGTTGTCCTAGGGGATACTAGGAAAAAGGGCAGGAGGCCCAATTTTTGACCATTCTGAGTGAATGAAGAGTCATTTTTGAGTAATTGGAGCATTCTGGAGCCATTGGTGCAGAGAAAACATCCATTAGAGCACTGTAAATACATGTAATAGAAAAATTTTGAGCATAATAAAAGATGGACAAGACATTGGGAGTTGGACCAACATATGTAGCCTAGGAGGGGTGAACTTCTTCATCATGCTTGCTGTGTAAATTTCATGTGGTGACCTATTTCTATGTTTTACACTATTTTTCAGTGTTATTTATGCTTCTAATTCACTAAAGATCATATACGAATCATGGAAAAACTCCTTAAACCTTATGAAAACTAATGAACTGATTATGCACATGATTTTAAAACTGAAAGACACTTAGCACGACAAAACTAATACATTCATTTTAGATAAGATTGGTATCAGAGCCAGAGTTTATTCTCTGGTGTTGTTTAGTGCAAAGAATTGTTTAACTGTTTGCAAGTTTTAGATGCTTACAAGGCTCAAGCTCAAAATATGAGAAGGCAAATTGGTGGAAGTAGAAGGGTCTCAAAAGGAGGCAAAGTAAAGGAGAGGGATATATTTACCACAGTCACACAATTCACCTCTAAAAGAAACGAGAAACTCAATTAAGCATGCCTCATGAGGAAGGATAAATCCATGAAGAATTTATCCTAAGGAGGAAGAAGAGTGTTCGGGGAAATAATTTCTTGACATAGTGAGATGGTGTTGGGCAGTGAAAGAGGTATGAAATTACTGTGTATTTACTCATTCTTTACCATAAATATACTCTTGTTTGCCTTGAAAAGGTAATTTATCATAGGAATTACAATACAATTGGAAAGGTTTATGTTTAATACGAAAAGGTGACTAAAGGTTACTTTTTGATTGAAAAATAGGAATTCGGAGAGGTGAAGAGCTGTACCAAAGGCGGGGTTGAGAACAATCTAACTGCTGCTCCATCAGCGTTGAATCATATCTAGCCAAAGGCAAGGAGATCTGAACGAATAGCGGAAAGCGAAACGATGACCTCGATCATTTCAAATAGAACGATGACTAAGCACAGGAGAAATCCATAAGATATTTCGATCTGAGGATGGCTATTCAAACTTATCATTCTTTGATTGGTCCATGGTTGATATAAAACACGTCCTTTAGTGACGGGAAATAGAATGACCCAGGATTGTTGGGAATCGGATTTGCTTTAACATATACATTTCGTCTTTATTTCCTCTGCATTTTAAGAGAAACCTTTTCTGTAAAAATTTAAGTTGGTTTAATGACATGCATTGTTTACCTTAGGTTCGAATTAGCCCGGCGGTATTTCATGGTCATGAGGCCGGCTTTCTGGTGGAATCACTTATTTGTTTGTATTTTAATCTTTGTTTATTGTCGTGAGGAGTGCGTTTAATGCATTTGAATTGGTTTATTGTTGATCGGATCAAATGTTTAGTCATTGCCTTTGTTTGTTTACAAAAACAATTCAACACATTACATTATTTATTTACATTATCATAAAGCTTCGCTGACTTGTATCTGATTTGAGTTGTTGTTCCTTTAGTTTATAATCTGTTATAATTTATTTTTGTGTGGTGAGAAGCTGTCGACGGAATTGAAGCATAGAAATCTGGTGGCTAGAATATGTTAGAATTGTAATTGCTGTTCATTTCACGTTTTTGTTCCATCTCTGTTCATTACTTGTTCATAGTCTTTGACTAGTAAATAGATGATTTGTAGTTACATGTTGTTGTTCCTTTTCAGATTGCGTTTCTTTTAAGTTGCTTTCATTGAATCTTCTTTCGTTTCAATTTCTTTAAGATCTCCAACTGTAGAGGATAGAGGCTTTTGCTTCCAAGTCCCCAGATTGGTCATCTTGCATTGATTTCTAAGGGAAAGAGTTACTGCTACGGCATCCATGATCGATGATCTGCAAGATTGAAGTAGTTTAATATTTCCATTTATGTCACTGTAATTAGGTTTCTTTTCAAGCATTGGTTACTTTTGTTCTTGTTATTTTGTACTACATCTTCACAGCATTGCTTTTAGACAATTGCAGCCTCAGATAGAGTACACTCTTGAAATAAAAAGACTCTCCCGGATTGATGATTAATGTAGGCTAATTAGGTGTTCAAAAGATACCTTTTTATGACCAAAAATTTTTACGCTGTTGCCGGGGAGAGTGTATGCCATTTTAAAGGAGTAATGCACAATTGATTTTCTTCTGCTTCCGGAGAATTGGGTATTAAAGACGGAAGGTAAGAACCTATGAACTTGGCAAGAAACACACTTGCTCGCAGCTTGCTTCACAACAGAAGTAGGTAAGCTTCTTTCTTTAGGTAGGAATGAAGGTTTGTTTCTTTGAATGAATAAATCAACTAAGCGAAACAAAATTCCTCCTAAAACTGAAAAACCTAAGGGATCGGTGACCCTTGGGTGCACAACCTTTATTGACGAAAACCTTAAAAGAACTGAATCTCGGCCATCAGTAGGATTTAAAAGAACTACTTCTAGACAGCCTATTAGTTCCCTTCAGGCTACAGAATCACCATCTGAAGCCTTTGCTGAGATACACACTCAAACAGAAGGAATTGAGCAAGATTCCCAAGAAATTGAGAATCCTTGCACAAGTTTCCTTCAAGAAGGGAACGTTAGCAATCTTCGAGAAGGAGAAGGGGAAACGGGAGAAATCACAAACTTGAAATCTCCTATTGAAACTGCCCAAACAATAAGCAGCCCAGATAAGGGAAGTGGTGTTCAACTTATCCGGAACCAAGGTTCTGAATCACCTCAAATAGTAAGTTGACAGGAAATACTTATTATCCCGGACAAAGGGAGTGTTGTCAAAACTATTCGTGCCCCTGCTCGTCAACCTAGAAATTCCTTGGAAATCCCAGAGGAATATTGGCATATCTTCGATCAAATGGCCCAGAACCAAAACCAGAATCAGCAGAAGACCTCTATGCTGCAATATCCTATAGTAGATACTGCAGTCAATGCACCCATGAAAGCTATTCCTCTGAAACATATTCCCACATTTCACGGCTTAACATCAGAGGACCCAGATGTGTTTTTATTTGAGTTTGAAGTGTTGTGCAGAGGATACGATTACACCACCGATGCCCAAAAACTAAAACTATTCCCTTCTACATTAAAAGGGGCAGCCCTACGATGGTTTATGGGATTAGGTGGGGGTGTCATAACTGATTGGGATCATATGAAGGCTGCATTTTTAAAGAAATATCAAGATTATTGCAGGTCTTGGGAATTAAAAGATGAGATATTCCAAATGACAACAAAACCAAATGAGACCCTGGAAGAGTATGTGGAATGGTTTCAATATAATCTTCAGAGATCCCCTTATGCATCTTTACCCTTACCTGATAATGTTTTGAAAACCACATTAATTAGGGGAATGAAAGATCAATGGGTTGAAACATTGAATATTATGGGAAAAGGTGATATATATCAGGAAAGTTATCCTAACATCATTGATTTGTGTATCAGGAGTTTGAGGGGCAATACAAGGTTGAAATCAGCAGAACGTGATATAATCACAAGGGAAAATAAGACCTCTAATGAAGGTGTGACTCGTGCAGAGATTGGAAATCTGCTAGAAGACTTTAAGACAGACATACTTGGGACTCTAACAACACAGTTCGATATTATGCAAGCTAAATAGAAACAGGCAGAAGCAGAGCAAAACTTGGCAATATTTTGTCCAGATGTAGAAATAAGCACAACCACAAAGAATGTCCGTTGGATGTGATTAAAGTCTGCGCCATTTGCACGAAATATCACCCTACAGAAGGATGTCCTTCGATTCCTGGCCTAAAAGAAATTTATAAGGAGGCAGAAGAGGAATCAGAAGTGGCATGTCTGCTTAATCAACGCCGAAAATGGCAGCCACGACCATCAGGTATGCCAAATGATCCATTTTCTTTTCAACCTCCTCAATATAATGCTCAACAATATAGTGGGATGTGGCAGAATCAACCATTTTTCCCTAATTGGTCACAACAGCCATTTCCTCCCACATCTTGGCCAAATCAAACAAATCAAAATAATTGGCCTAGCTTTCCTTTCTACCCACCTTTCTGGCCTACACAATGGTCCCCCTCTACTTCCCAGAGTCAGGCCTGGCAGTCAAACTGGAAAAAACCTACAAATCAGCTAGATGGATCAATTCCTCTCTCTCAACCTACACTGCTAGCTCCTTATACAAAGCCCCAGACCAATTTAAGACCACAACTCCTAGCCCAACCCAACCCAAACCCAAACAATAGGTCAGTTCAGTCTGTCCAAATAATGGAACCCCCAGAAGTAGAAACTGAACTGAGGGAGTGTAATGATCTTCAATTAAGGTCTGGGCACATAGTCGAAACAGAGAGAAACAATGATGTCCACATTGAAGATCTGTTACCTGTAGAACAAACAGTACAAAGTGAGAAGGAAGTTCAACAACAAAATCAACAACGAAGTCAACAATAAGTAACAACTTCCTCTCCACCATTCCCAGAACGATTAATTATACCTAGTCCACTAGAACAACCTAATTTTGATCTTCTGGGAGAATTAAAAAATTTGTGTATAAAAATCCCTCTCCTTCAAGCTATTCAAGACATTCCTATATATGCAAAAACCATTAAGGAATTATGCATAAAGAAGCCAAAGAGGAGAACAACAACCAATCCTACTGTCCAAATAGTCGGTACCTTATCTGACTTATTATCAGGAATGGAAACACCCATCAAATATGAAGACCCAAGAAATCCTATAGTGACAGTGCAGATCAATGGCCAATCATTTCCAAATGCCTTAGTTGATTTGGGGGCAGCAATTAACATTTTAACAACCACCACCTGTCAAAAACTTGGCATTACATCACTGGAACCAACAACAACCTTGTTGGAATTGGCTGACCGATCAGTAGTCAAACCAGAAGGTATACTACAAGATGTAATGGTATCTGTAGATTCTTGGGAATACCCTGCTGACTTCCTGGTTATCAATCCAAAGAATCGACTAGATGGACATCCGTTAATTCTAGGTAGACCTTGGTTGGCAACTGCCGATGCTTATATTGGATGCTGACAAGGCAACATGACAATTACAAGGGGAAATTATGTTAAGAATTTAGCCCTATATCCCCCAGCCCAGCCAAGTCTATCAATAATCACAACAAGAAAACCACCTGCATCATACCTTATGGAGAATATGAGATCACCTCTAACCATAGAAAATGCTCTTGATTTTAAAGATCAAATAGAGGATGATATCATTAATAATTTTATTAATAAGCCATAGACCAGATCTCATTTGCAATGTCACATGATCAAAGCAGCATTCGATAATAAAGAAGAAGAAAATCCTTTCAAAGATATTCTTGATCAAACAATACCTACTACTTCTATGAGCAATAGCAAGGTTGTAGAAATTGAGCTGGGAAAAACTTTAAATATTAATAAAAATCTCACTGCTGAACAAGAAGAGAAATTGGTCCAATTATTACGAAAATACAAAGCAGCCTTTGCATGGGATTACCCCGACATGAAAGGAATTGATCCTCAATTGTGTACTCACCACATTTACATTGAAAAATATGCAAGACCCATTCGCCAACCTCAAAGGAGACTAAACCCTCACCTTAAAGATATTGTGAAAGTTGAATTACAAAAACTATTGGATGTTAATTTTATCTACCCAATATACCCAATATCTGATAGCAAGTGGGTCTCCCCATTAGTGGTAGTACCAAAAAAGAACGGAAAGTGGAGGATATGTGTAGATTACCCTGAAATTAATAAAGCAACACAGAAAGACCACTTTCCCCTTCCTTTCATTGACCAGGTATTAGACACATTGGCAGGAAAGAAATTCTTTTCTTTCCTTGATGGCTTCAGTGGGTACAATCAAATCCAGATTGCCCCTGAAGATCAGGACAAAACTACTTTTACTTGTCCATGGGGGACATTTTCCTACCGAGTCCTACCTTTTGGCCTATGAAATGCCCCTGCTACATTCCAAAGGGAAATTCTCAGCATTTTTGCAGACTTAATAAATGAAGGCCTCGAAGTATATATGGATTATTTCACACCCTATGGGGATGACTTTGAGCCTGCATTAGAAAACCTAGAAAAAGTACTGCAAAGATGTATTGACACTAGGCTTTTCTTAAGCAATGAAAAGTGTCTTATGATGATGACCGAAGGAGTTATCTTAGGGCATTATATTTCAATAGCTGGAATTCAAGTAGACCCGGCTAAAATTCAAATACTCTTGTTAATTCCTACACCTACTACATAAACAAAGGTACGCAGCTTTCTTGGATTTTCTAGTTACTATAGAAGATTTATAGAACATTATTCTCAAATAGCTGCACCTTTATATGCACTAACTGGAAATGTTGATTTCACTTGGATAGATAAATGTGACAATGCCTTTAATGATCTGAAGAAGCTCGTTTCAACAGCCCCAGTACTGAGGGGCCCAAATTGGAATTTGCCGTTCCAAATCTCATCTGATGCCTCAGACACAGAAATTGGAGCAGTACTTGGGCAGGAGGAAGACAAGAAGCCATATGCAATTTACTATATTAGCAAAAATATATCCCCTGTTGAATTAAATTATACTATGACTGAGAAAGAATTTTTAGTTGTAGTTCATGCTATAAACAAATTTAGACATTACATAACTGGGTATCCTGTAGTACTATATACTGATCACTCTGCCATTAAATTTTTAGCAAATAAACCTGTTACAAATGGAAGAGTGACAAGATGGTTAATTTTACTGCAGGAATTCGACATCACAATCAGAGATCGACCTGGGAAAGAGAACCCTGTGGCTGAATTTCTGTCAAGAATGCCAAAGCCAACAGATATAGAAGCAGTTGAATACCACTTTCCATATGAACATCTCTTCGCTGTTATTATCAGAACACCGTGGTATGCTGATATAGCGAACTATTTGGCAATAGGTAAATTACCTAAACATCTGTCTCTTAATGAACGTAAGCAAATAATACATCGCAGTACCTACTTCTCCTGGATTGGAGGCTACCTATTTCATACATGTGCAGATACGCAAATAAGGAGATGCGTTAGGGAGGATGAGGTATTTTACATCTTGAAAGCATGCCATGATGGACAATGTGGCAGACATTTTGCAGATCGTAGAACTGCCCACAAAATTTTACGAACAGGCTACTATTGGCCTACTATATTTAAAGATGCTAAGAAATTCGTGCAGGCCTGTGATAGCTGCCAAAGGGTAGGTCGACCTGGGAAGTCTGATGAAATGCCTCTAAACCCCCAACTAGTGATTGAACCGTTTGAGCGTTGGGCCCTCGATTTTGTTGGTCCTATTAACCCCCCATCAAACCAAAAAACATACATCCTAGTTGCAACTGAGTATGTCACCAAATGGGTTGAGGCAGAAGCTCTTTCAAAAGCTACAGAGGACTCTATAATACAATTTCTTTTCCAAATATTTGTGCACTATGGCCTCCCGAGGGACATAATCACAGATGGAGGACCATAGTTTGTAGGTAATAAATTAGCTGAAACATTGCAAAACTACCACGTTCAGCACAAGATTACGACTCCATATCACCCACAGGCCAATGGCCAAGTAGAGAGCACGAACAAAGTAATCGAATCTATATTAACAAAAACAGTTGCCTCTCATAGACGAGATTGGGCCTACAAATTTCCAGAAGCATTGTGGGCATATCAAACAATGTAGAGACCTACCACAGGATATTCACCATACCAATTGGTATTCGGAAAGGAACCCATCTTTCCTATAGAATTCAAAATTCAAACATTACAAACAGCTCAAAAGGTGGGTCTAGAGTTAAATGAAGCCCAGGCTAAAAGACTACAGCAAATTAATGAGCTGGATGAAATTAGGATCTCTGCTCTTCAGCACACAACATTAATTCAGCAACAGAGAGCCAAATGGCATGACGCCCATATCAAAGAAAAGATCTTCCACGAAGGAGATTGGGCACTCCTATATGATTCCAAGTTTCAGGATTTCCCAGGAAAAATCTAGACATGATGGCTTGGACGCTATGAAATACAAAGAGTGCATGCTAATGGCACTGTTACATTAGTTACCATTGATGGATTTGGGCATTCCTTTAAGGTAAACAGTCATTGAGTACGATTGTATCATAAACCGCTCACCCGGGAATCCTTTTACCAACAGTTTCGGGAAGATTCTACAATGGAAATTCTTGCTGAAGGGGAGAATTCCTCCTGGGCACCAGTTTGATAAATCACTTCTTTTTTTTAAATTTTGTACATAAAGCATTTTTTTCATTTTTTTCTCTTGTTTTATGGAATTTGTTTTCATACATTTGGTTTATATTACTTCTTTAATTTTTTATCGTTTTGTGTTGTAAAATGATTTCTTTGAAGAGGAAAAAAATATTTTATTTGATTTGTTTTGTTGTTTCCTTAGGAACAAAACTCTATTCTTCCTTTTGAAAGGAATAGCGGAGTTCCGCGAGTATTTTCTTGTTGTTCCTTTCCAAAGGAACAACACTTCTATGGTGTTTTGTTAATTTCCTTTCCAAAGGAACAACACCCTTCATGATATTTTCTTGTTGTTCCTTCGAAGGAACAGGTTTAAATAGGTATTTTTTTGTTGTTCTTTCCAAAGGAACAACACCTTCATGAGCATTTTCTTGTAACTGAAAGAAGACAACGATAGTTTTATGAATTGTTTTGCTGTTCCTTTTAAAGACACTTACTTTTGTGTGGATTTTTTTTTGTTTGTAGCAGCATTTTGATTTTAGGCTGTTTCTAAAGGCAAATACTAATATTTATGCACAATCATACAAATTAAAGCCCTCTTTGTAATCAACAAATCAAGAGAAATCGTCATCTTTTCACAGAAAATTGTCACAATGATAAAATAAAGAAAAGACATGATCAGCCTTATAACACATATCTGTTACCATTGATTAATCCGATGTTATATTTATCATGATTGGTTCTTTCCATGCTATGTGTTTTGCTGATGTTTATCTATGGAATAAGAATAAGGCTATGTTCTTTCAATTGAGATGTTAGGACTTCTTCCACCATCCCTACTCTTAAGGAGTGTTAGGCCATCCCTTATGTTTTTAGCGAGGAAAAATGAAATTTGTTTCTAAATGAAAGAAAAAATATTTTCCGACAATGATTTTGCGAGATGGAGGATAGGAGGTCTCACCAAAACCCGACCTACGTGATCATAGGGAAAACGATGAAGTGGCATTCCCATTATGGCCACAAGCCCAGAGAATGGTCAAACAAATTGAAAATCAAGAAGTCAGAGTGGAACGGAGGTCTCATCACGGTAGCTGCCCCTTCACTTCTTCCCGAGTGAATGGCATTGTGTTTTATCTGGTCACCAAGCTAGCACAATGGTCATAGTGTGATATTCAACAAAAAAGCATGACTATAAAGGACAAGTTCTTAGTGGGTAAGAAAACAACTCTGGCCTCAGGTTATATGGACACCTATCGAACGGAAACTCTTGATAGTGTTAAGAATCACTTATACATCAATAGTTACTCTTAACCTTTTTTTCTGTATCTTTATTTAATGTCAAAAGAAAATGAACCCTTTACCTTTACCTCTAGACCTATTACACATAGAAAATCATTACAGTCGATCATATTAATCAAAAATGGTAAATAACACAATTATACTTATGGATTTATCATATCTTGTCCCTTTTTCTTGTATTTAGTGTTAAATGATTTTCTATTTATTAACGATTTATTACATGCATTGATTTCAGTATTTTACTGATTTGATTGAACGTATTATAATTGCTAATTTGCTTTTCAGTGTCTTTATTTGCGTACCACACATGTTATTCTCAATTGTGGCGGTCGAGACTGACCTTTCATTCATTCGGGGGGCGCGGAGTAATGCGCCTGATAAAGCTCAGTTTCCCTCGAACCAAACCCACATTTTTTTTTTAAGAAAATGACAAATTTTCGACGAAGCATGCTATGTTGATATTTGTGATTACTATGTGTTGACTAATAGAGCACAAAGATGGGAGGAACAACACCTCCACAATTGGAGGAGTAAGCCCTGCTAGCGGCAAAGGAAAGGAGAGAAATTATAGGAAGTAAACCCTCAGGAGGCGATGAGGATGAACAATTGGAAGGAGAAATTCGCTACTCGGACGAAGAAGAAACTCTTGCCAATCCGGTAGTGAAAAACAACCCAATGCAAGGAAGAAGGAATTGAGAGAGAGTCTGAAGAAGAAGAAGTTAGAGGGAGAAATTTGAGTATGGATGAAGAGGAAGGAAGTTATCACCTAGGTGCGAAGATGAGGACAATCTATGTCATGACTAAGGATGAAGCGAGCTCCCAGAATGCTCGTAATTCCTTTACGGGAAGATCGGTGGCGGGTACAGCAAATGAGTGGTCATCACAATTTGCAACATGGACCTCAATATAGATATTAATCAACTTCGGAATACTGCGCACAATGACAAAGAAGCAAGCTGGAGAAAAGCTGAATGAAACGAAAACTACATGAATATGAGTTTGCTTCTCAGAGGATACTGAGCACGGCAAAAACACTAAAAGTTGAAAACCCCCCGAGGGGCCACATAAAGTTAGCTGAGAATGATTCCAAGAGAATTGAGCCCCGAGGCACATAAATGTAGAAGAAGATACAAGGAGAAGGAAAGAAGAAAGAGCCCAGAACGGAAAAGACATGGCTGATATGGACGAAAATTAAATGAACAACGAAGTGCAAATGAGGCAACATTCAATTAAGAAAAAGAAGAAAACAAGATTGAGAAACTGGAAGATAAAGCTTCATAAATTAGTTGAACAAATGAAGCCAGACCATTAGGGTTACGAAGATGAAATGCATACCCAAGCAAACCCCCAAGAAAGGCATTAGCCCATGAAAGAAGCTCGAAAAAGAGAAGAGTAACCCTTTGTGGAACCCCACAAACTCTGAGAAGAAACCATACACAGGCCTAATTATGAGGATGTGGAGCAAAAAATAGTTGTTCCAATGCAAGTTGTTCCGGAGAGCTGGTTTAGTGGAGAATAGGCAATCTAGTAGTGGCCACACTCGGTGAGCCAACAACACTCGGACTTGAGAGATAGGTGGCCACAGACTTTGATTAGAAAGGCGAGGTGGAGGAAGATATTGTTCCAAAGACAGATGCATATGAGGGAATTGCAACAACAAATGAAAATTATTGATGAAGCGAAGAAATTTGGCACCATGAAAAATAATGACGAAGTAAAGGCATTAATTAATGAATAATAAGGCCAACACACTCAAATGGACACTCTCTGCTCCTTGTATCACCGATAATAACCCAACCTATAGATGCCAGCCAAAAACTATGCTTTGTTTTTATTAGAAAGATATTTACAATTAAAGATCAAAATGATTGGAAAATCCATAGAGATAAAAAAATGATGATTTGATATCATGCGCAAAATTTATGGGGATCAAAAGTACAATGCTTATTATGCTTGAGTTTATTTGTAACAATCTAATACTTGAAAATATGTTGTGAATCAAACCCTAGCCTTTTATTGGAGATGTTGATTTTAGGGCATTCATTTTACTATGTAAGCCATTAAATGGTTAAAGCTTATAACAATTTTCAAGGCAATGATTATATCTATGGGTCGAAATTAGACCTCAAAACCCACGCAATTTTGGGCTGACAATTCTTGATGAAAAGGAAGGCGTTACCCAAACTGCAGGGCCTATATCCATGAATCGATCATTTTAGATGAACATATTATTTTTCATCCATTAGAAACCAAGCCTTCACTAGAAGCCAAATTCAGTGGAGAACCTGAATCGGGAATGTGTAAAATGAGAACCATTTAATTATGGCTTTTAGGAATGGCTACACCTTGTTGTCCTCATTGCACATAGCCATCTTGTTTTAAAAGAAGGACCATGTGGTTAGGATGTCGATTTTGCGGCCCTATTATGGTACATGCTGTTTGGTCCTAGCTATTTATGAACTACCGAAGGATAAACATACTTTTAGGGGGAATTAGCTACACACCATGGTTTTAGGCTGAGATGACAGAAGCCTTATTGGCTTATTCTTTGGCCCCGCTCTCCATGTAATTTATAGTTTTCATGAAGGCATAAAAATGATTAAACGGAGAGATTGTTAGGCAGTGAAGAGGTATAAGTATTGTACATTTACTCATTCTTTACCATAAATATACTCCATGCTTTGCCTTGGAAAGGTAATTCATCATAGGAATTATAATAGAATTGAAAGGTTTATGTTTAATACAAGGGTGACACAAAGCTACTTTTTGATTGAAAAAATAGGAATTCGGAGGTGAAAAGCGTACAGGCGTTGGTGAGAACGGTTTAAACTCTTTTGCTCTCCTTGAATCACATATCAGCCCAAGGCAAGGAGATCTGAATGAATAGCCTAGAAAGGCGGAGACGGCTCGGCCACAATCAACACAAACGGCATGATGGCTAAACATAGAGGAAGCGAATCCCTTGGGATCTTTCGATCCGGGGATCGTTGTTTAAACTATCTTGTTCCTTGAGGACAGTGCATCAAGAATGATATATAGAACCACGTCACTTTTGAAGTGGAGGGAGATGGGTCGTTATTGTTGTGTGAGAATTGGTCCAGACTTTACATTTACACCATTATATTAACTCTACCAGTTTTTGAGAGAAAACCTTTCACAGCCAGATTTTATGTTGGTTTTAACAAACCACTGTTTTATTTACCTTACGCAATTCGATTAGCCCGGCCAATATTTCAGCGCTAAGGAGCCCAACTACGGTGGAATTACTTCTCTCTTTGTATTCTAATCTTTATTTGCGGCTCGTGTAGATCGTTTAATGTTTTAATTGGTTTATTGTTGATCGGATCAGTCCGAGTCAGCATTATTTCATTTTCTTTACAATAAGCATAATTGTTTTTCTATTGCTTCGTTGTTATCATAAAAAGCTTTATAGACTTATCTGATTTGAATTACTATTCCTTTAATTTATAATGTTATGTGATGATTGGCAGTGGCTTGAAATAGGAGTTGAAGCATAGAAATTTAGTGCTTTGAGTGTAGTATTAGAATTATGTTACTGTTCAATTTCCATTTTTGTTCCATTTCTATTCGTTATATTAGTTACCGTTGTTGTTCCTTTTGATTGTGTTTTGTTTAAGTTATTTCTTGAATTTGCTGGGTTGAGGATTGTTTTAAGATCTCAAGTTGTAGAGGATAGAGGCTTTAGCTTGCAAATTCCCAGTTGGTCATCTTGCATCAATTTCAATGGAAAGAGTTAACTCTGCATCACGATGTAAAGGTGAAGTAGTTTAATCATATACACGTAATTGATCTCTTTAAAGCATTGGTTACTTTTTTTCTTGTTATTTTATAGCATCTTCATAAGTTTCTCTTAGACAATTTCAAGCCTCGAATGATACCTCTTTGAATAAAAAGACGCTCTAGGATTGATAATTAATGTGAGGTAATTAGGTGTTCAAAATACCTTTTATGACTCGGCAAGCTAAGCTTTTAATAGAATTTTGAGTTGTCTTTGGTAAAGTATTGATATATCGATAATTTGACCTTCCCTCAATATGTTGAAATTAATGCAATATATTTTCTATCAGACACGTTGGGTGGAATGGGGAGAATGTAGTAGATTTTGAGGCACTTAAAGCGAAATCCATTTAGTGAAAATAATTATCATTTTGAAATAAACGGTAGGAAATCCATCGAGAGGCGGTATTGTTCAAATGGGCACACCATAGGCAAGACTTGGGATAAAATTGGATCATGTAAATTGGAGAAAGAGACAATTCAAGATAGTTTTGTTCTGAACGAGAGGAGAGGCGAAGCAAATGAAATAGCGAATAAGGCAATATTTCCCTTGTTGGAATTATGATATGGAGTTTGTAGGAACAAAGAAAGCCATGGAACATACTCTAAAGGAAGGAATCGAGGAATCCAATGGAGGAAAAAAGGAAAAGGAAGAGAAAGCATGTTCTTGATGTCAAAGAGGAAATATTTAGGAAGGAAATTTAGCAATGTTCTGTAAAATTAATTTCCAAAAAGACAAAGTAGCCTATCAATCCTCATAGGCTATAGTCATGAAAATGGCAAAAAACCCTAAAATTCTAATGATTGGGCAAGTCACAGGCCGAGGTAGGAAAATAAACCCAAAGTTGGGGCTTGACGTGAATTTTATTCAATTGAGTAAACGGAGAGTATCTCCTCAAGGAAATCTATAAAAGAAACAAGAGGGTTGAATTCATTTTGAGATCATCATTGGATTAAAAAAAAAATTATCTGTTTTCTTTGGGCAGAGACTCAAGGGTTTTAAGACACCATTATCCTATCAATTTTAGTGGTAATAAGGTTTCCCACTTACAGTTTGAGAATTTTCTTTCATATTTTATCTTTCTTATTTTGTTCGCTTGAATTTTCTTTGTAGAGAACAACTAGATAGATTGGTGGAAGGAGTTAAAATTAAGGCAAATTTACACTATGGTGGACGAAATTTTCCTACACAGGAAGGTTTAGAGTCCATTGTAAGACAGCAAAGCTTCCTATGTGAAATAACTGAAGTACTCCAAGCCATCGAGGAGGACAACTCAAGTTTCTCTTTGTGATAGAGTGACAAGGACGAAACATTACGTGGTAATAGGATGAGTTTTGAGGAAGACCATCAATTCTCTTCGTCGATATTTATGGGATCTAAAGATACTTGAACCTAGGGTAATTTAAAGCCTTTCAAAACATATTGAAGCCTTCCAATAGATACAGTATCCTCAGACATTCGGTCAAGGGATCTGGTAGATGCGGAAGTCATTACGAGAGGATTTCTGATTTCTTAAACTCGTAAATTCGCAGCTACATGTGAACTTGGATTTGAGGAATTATTTCATTAGGTATTAGTTTCATAGACTTGATCATGTCTTGATAGATATATGTATAACTAATTATTGGATTACCTTTACATGGATTTATTATCTCTACTCAAACAAGTGGCCGGCCTTGTGGATGAATAGATAGTGCTTCCCTGAGTGTTGATGAATGAGCTGATAATTAACGATAAAATCCATATAATACGTAATTATGAAAGAATTGTTGGTTTCATTGAATGAACAAGAAATTCCGAGTGGAAACCTTAGATACCTAAAACCCTAGATTCGAGTTAAGTGGAAAACAATATTATTGATTGAATTTATGTTGGACAGAACCAGAATCCTAGGATAAGGTACAAAATATTATATTGTATTTCTTATTGATGAATGATCACTCAAAGGTTATTAGAAAAATTTTATTGTTGCTCAATTGCACGGTTACTACCTATTTCATGGTCGAATGAGGAAAAAATTCTGATGGAGAACAGAGGCTTATAGTTCCTTAGAAACCCTAAGGAAAGCGAAATTTCCCTAGGTCATTACATAAAACACAAGTGAAAATCTAGAGACGATGTAGAAACGTTACCCATCTCACCACGATAAATCCTTCACTTGTTTTAGTCGACCTCCTTCGGCACAAGAGGGCAATATCTGGGTAACTAAATCGATTTATAGTAGTGCAAACTTAGGATTTATTGTTTTAACAAATAAATAAATAATAGGGTTGAGTTTATATTTTCTAGAGTGAGTTGAGAGGAAGACCAGTAAACATGAACTTAGCACAAATGGATTCTAAGGATATTTAGAGATTTGGAATATATGTGAATGATGAGAGATAATGCTATTACAAAATGCTAGGATCTATCTATGAATGTTGTTGGATGAGAAAAATTAACTGAGGGCCCTTCAGTGCTCCACGTGCCTCAAGCCAGTGGTCGAAAAGAGGTGACCTTTCTATAAGCTGAGATCTAACCTACCTTTCATAGATTATAGAAATAAATTAGCCAATTTAATAACAAGAGGCTGAGTGAGGAAAAGCATAGGAAACACCTCAGACATCCTTGTTAGATTGCAAATTTTTCCCTTCATCAAAGCCTTACGATGAAATTTAAGTGTAATTTCCGGTCGATAGAAACCTTGAAATATGGATATCCCTTCGTTTAATGTATTCCATTTTGTCTGTACTCGATTGTTGTTTGCCCATTTGTTTTTCAGCTCACAATTCTATTCAGTGTATGTTGTAATTGTCATCTACTTGTAGTTACATGGAAACACTTAATTGCATACTAAGTTCTAGTGATGTAATCATACTAAGTATCGAAGGTACATTGATATCGATAGATATGTTGTTCTTAGCAATAAAAGGGAGTGAGGGGATTTTAGGGGACAGGGTATACATATATGGAATTTCTATACACGAAAACATTTGGAAATTAAAACTCAGCTAAAATGTATTTCCATTTAGTATAATCCGTACACAATTTCAATTTGACCATTCATTATTAGAATTAAAATTCTCACTCAAACATAAACAATAAGTATGGCACTCTGATTAAGAAAAATAATAAACACATTTAAATTTATAGTTCCCTTGTGTTAAACCTACTATAAAATCATCTTAATAGTTTTAAAAAATGGAATAGGAAAAGCAACATAGGCTTGGTTTGTGAAGAGAATTTTCTAGTTTTACACAATGATACATAATTATGATGGTTAGAGTAAGGCATTGCACTAGTGTTGACATGGATTATTTGACTCTCATCGGCACACACGGCTCACCCGAGCTAATATCTTTTAGGTGTGATTCCACCCTTTACGTGGATTCCCTCTATTTTTTGTGCCATAGGCTACAACATTCATTTAAAAGGGTTGAGATTTTTTTTAGTCTTGGAGGATGCAAAATAAAGTGCGGGAAATAAAATAGGGGAAAAGATAAATCCTAGTACCACAAAATGAAATCAATTGAAAAAAATGATACATTACATTACTGTCTTAACAAAGAAATGTATAAGATGGCTTCATACAATTTAAAAATTTAAATCTTGTTGTCTAATCAACAAGTCAAGAATTGCATATATATATGGATTAGTTCTAAGAAACAATTCATAAATATAGCCATTTTCTAATACGGGACTTTGCAACTTTGTATATTTTTATTTCTTAGAAGATAGACTTGAGGTATTATGTTTTTTACCTCATAGGTTAAGTATACTTCTATACGATCTACACTTTTTACCACTTATCTATCTTATTTTTGATGCACCTAGCAATTTATTTAACCCTATTTATAGTGCTTTTTGCACACACACACACAGAGATATATATATATATATATATATATATATATATATATATATATATATATATATATATATATATATATATATATATATATATATATAATTTACCTTATTGACGAAGTGGGATAGCTTGGATTTACAAATAACATCATCTTTATTCAAATACTTTCGATATTTTGTTTAATTTATTATTGACGAAATTAGGATAAGCTTGGATTCCAAAAATAACATCTCCAGAAACTTTATTCAAATACACTCTATGAGCGTCTGACTTCTTTCACGAGGATCTTGTCTCCAAAATTGTGAATCTTGTTTGGTAAGTACTACCTTCTTTTATACAAAATTGGAATACGGTGAGTGAAATGAATTTAGCTTCTTGACTATTCTTATATTGATTACAGCGATAAAGTTTAATAATTTACACATCGTAACCTCTTCTTTGCTGTAATCCTTCCGGGCTTTATATGATCTTTCTGTTTTGAATGAGTTGGTAAAGTGATGTTGTTAAATGAGTTGGATGACACCTAGCCTATTTTGGAGTTTGGTTTTCCTCTTCTTTAATTATATTTGCAGTTATAGAGTAGATCATACGTGTTGTTGGAGATTATGTTAAACTTGATGGCGTGGAAAGGTCTTCTTGACTTGTGCCTTAGTTAAGAAAGACCGGTCAATATTTCTTTAGCATGCATGAGTTCGTAGAAGCAGGGAAACTCATGTGAGTTAAGGAGGAACAATCAAGTGCACTTCCAACGAGGAAATTCGGGGACTTTTTTGAATAAGATGAGTTGAGCTTTAGTTTCGATTGAGACAAAGACAAGTTATAACTCCAAGTTATGAGTGGAGAAGAGTTCAATTTGAACTTGGTTAACCTACCAATCTCAACTGCCTTTCTAAAATTGTACTTGCTAGAATTTACATGATCGAATTGCTTAAAAGAAGGATGAAAGGCACAATTGTATTCTTTATTATTTCGCACGAGTCTGTGTGAGGAGAGCTTCTTTCTAGGAGAGCATATAAAGGAGGAGCATATATGTAGATTTGAGAGAGACCATTCCTTTTAGGTTTGTGCTAGGATTTGAGGTAAAATTCCTAAAGAATAAAGAGCCCCACAATGCAGCTAGGTAATAGGAGATTTCTTGTGCTAGGAAATAGGGAAAAATTTCGCAGGGAAAGGATATAGTTTAGGGTTTCTTAGGGAGTTTCCAAGCTTAGTGTAAGTAGTGAGAGCAGTGAGTTTTCTATTGAAATGATTTCCCTTTAAAGATATCTATTTATTCAATTTTATTATAAAATTCTCTGACAAGAAGAGGGTTTTCCCAAGTGGGTTCCCTAAAAAAAATTATTGTGTTATTGTGTGGTTGTGTTTCTTTATCTCTTGTTTCTATTCCCTTATTTGCAGAGTATAGAATTTACATGTCTGGTGAATGAAGTTAGTTGATTGTTCAAAAGGAGTTATAGAATTTAAAGGAAAATCTACATGGTATAGGAGTAAAGAACAACATAAATACCGACACTAGAGAATGGATTTGTAAACTAGCAGTTCTTTGAATGAGGAGGATGGCATACGGGGCCGAAAGGCATATCATTGTTAGAAGGAGCCTTCAACTCCTCCTCATGGAAGGAAAGATCCAAAATACGTTGAAGACAATGGGATTGAAGAATTTGTTAAGAACACTATACCACCACCATATGCCCAACAATTGGCACAGCATACTAAAATGATATCAAGGCAAAGAGGATTATTCTAGAGGGGCTAGAAGATCATATTATTCCTTATTTCTATATGAGAAATTTGCATATAGAAGTTAAGCCATCTTAGATCTGTTTCAAGGCTGCATTGATGTTGGGAAGCTAGCTCTCAAGGAGAAGCTAAGGAGTATCCAGACGAGAGAAGGAGATCCCATCATCACATATCTTTGGAAGTTCACTCCAGTTCGAGATGAGTTAGGTGTTGTGGGTGTCACTGTACTAGAAAGTGACCTTGTGAGCTTTGTTATAATAGGACTATGACTAATGTGTCATACGCTAAGATGATTCTGCCCTAGTGTTCCCTATAGCAATTTAATTTTTCCTTTCTCTACTGCATAGCTCAATTCGATATACTTGTTGAACAACCAAAATTATGTAATGAAGCAATGAAAAATATACCATCTAACAGTTCTACTTTATATAAACAACAATACAAAAAAACCTTTGGTAAGACATTGTATTATTCAATAATGTGAAAAACCATAAATTTTAAATCTTCATACGGTTCACCAGTCGATCTAGAACATATGATCCACACATGAAAATGGAAAGCTTCTCGTCGATAATTGATACCTAACTAGGCCGTGGTTAGAAACATCCTAAGTAAATTCCTCCGGACAACTTCGGAACCTCATTAGACTACTTGCTATGCTTGATGCAGAATCTTTATAGTCTCTGACCATCTATCTACAATTAGCTTTAAAATTACTTCAGCCTCCTCTTGCTTATCAATGGCCTCAAATTAAGCCACAAGAAAGGTGCTACAAGAATAGACATACACATGATTGGTTCGAGTTAGTTCACGATGCGGTAGTAGTCCTCAAAGGTCCCTACTCTTAATGGCCCCGGCTTCGGGGGGTCTCTCTGTCCACTCGTTCAGATTTTACAGCACAGTGTGAATGGAAAAACTTTGGATTTAGGTAAATTAATCCACAAACCTTATGCTGTTTTCCCCATAGACAAGTTACGATGTTCGGGGGTCTCCCCCATGTCCAGAATTCCACGGGTCAGCCACATGGCTTTCCCTAGTTTCTTCTAGTAGAGAGACCCTAATTTTGCCCGCAATTTCCTGAGGGACACCACAGATAGAGCCGATCTTCTTCCTTGCTGATTTGTCGAGTTTTTGACTTCAGTGGGACTCATCTTCTCTAGAAATTATACTACCATAACATACAGAAAAAAGAAAAATGTAATGGCGTCGGCTAAGTTAAGATCTTTCATCATAGAAATTGACAGAGAGAAAAGGGGGTCTGCATCTCCCAGGCCAATTCTCAAGAAATAAATGAGTTGATCCACAATGATGATCCCAATTTAATTCAACCTTGTTATAGAGAATTTCTGCAAGGCCTCTTCTTTAATTTATTGAGTATTTTACTCCAAGCCCAATTTTTTTTTTTTAGGTTTCTTTACCTAAATTTGCCCCAAACTACAGGAACATAGGATATTTTTTTGTTTTTATAGTATACGATGATTGGATAGGCTATTATGTCCTCCAGAACCTGTTAATTTGGAGAGGATGTTAAAGTCACACTTCCTGAATTTGCTTGCCCTCAAGCAATTACAGACTTGGGAGGGTTGCATGAATGGATGTGTGGAGAATAAAGAAATAAAACTTCGAAATTCTAAAGATATGGGTTCATCAATAAATACAAATGCAATACCATTGTGGTAGTAATGAATTAGAAATGATTGCATCACTCTTTGTAATTCATGTTGAGAAGCTTATCATAAATAAAGAAAAAATATTGATAGTAGAAGGTGCTACTTATAGGTGTAATTGCTTATGCTTCTTGAAACTTTCATTGGTAGCTATCCTTGATTCTAATTTTAGTGTTTGTAACGGATAATAACTTCATTAAGGCTTGGTAGGAGTTTCATAAATAACTTACGCTTATGTTATTGATGTACCAAGACCAAAAGCGAGAAACGAAAGTCGTACCGCAACTATAAAATACAAATGCATGTAGTATTAGGTGTGATAGAGGAGCCACAAGGGATAGCTTAGTTGGTTAGATTCCTATTTCAGTACCTCGCCTATTGGGAGTCACGTGGTCAAATATCATGATGCCCTTGGGGTTAGGCCTTGCTAAACATGGCCGGCGGGTAGATCCATGAAGTTGATTTACTTGGATTTTTCAGTGGATGTAGTGACCACTCGGTGTCGAAATGTGAACCACCTAAAAAAAAGGTGTGATAGGAAATTTTTACTTTGTAGTTAATAATTAATATGTGTGTGTGTCTTAATTCATATTATGAGTAGAAATAATTCTTTTAGCCTTCCCTTTGATATTTTAGTAGCATTAATTTGTTTGTAGCATAATCAAGCATTGCAAGTTAAAATAAAGCCTTACATGCTAAAGATTTGTTTTTATCACAAAAAAAAAACATTGCATGATAAACTAAATCCATGTACTTGGACATTTTTCTAGCATAAACACATGTTTCAAGCTTAATGAAATCTAGCACCTTTAAATTTGTTATAACAAAAAAAACAAGTATTGGGGTAAACCAAAAGAACAAACACAAGCATTGTAGGAGTAAAATAAAATCTAGCACGTCTTAGATTTGTTTCTAATAAAAAAATAAAAAACATTGCGGGCTAGAGACAAATTTAGCATGTCTTGATTTGTTTCTAGCACAAACTTTTATTGCATGGTAAAACAAGTCTAGCACGTGTTGAGTTTTGTAGGGTAAAATAAATCTAGCATGTTGATTTTAATTTCTAAAAATAAAATCAAAAACATTGTAGGGCTAAGAAAAGGACAAATTTATCATGTGGTTGATTTGTTTCTAGCACAAAAAAACATGCAAAGACAAAAACAAGTCTAGCATATTATTAGAGTTTTGTTTTCCAACACAAACATAAAACATTGCAAAGTAAGAATCTCACATGTGTTATATTTATTTATAATGACACATGGTGCAAGTTAAAACAAATCCTATGTTAGATTTTTTCAGCCTGTTTCCTGAGGCATTGCAAAGTGAAACAAAATGTAGTGTGTGTTAGATTTGTCTTTAGCACAAATAAAAACATTGCAAAGGCAAACAAATCTAACATGCGTTAGATTTGTTTCATGCTAAGAACAAGCATTACATGACATTGCTCTTGTGTTTTCCTAACACTCTATTCTTCTCTACAATGCTTGTTTACGCTGCAAGAGGCTCAAAAGTTAAAAATAAATCTAATTAAGGAAAAACACAAGAACATTGATGGGTAAAAACAAAAGCACAAACACAAGCATTGCATGATATGAAATCTAAGGCGCATGTTAGATTTGTTTCCACGTCCCCAAGCACCAAAATTGCAGTAAACCAAATATAACATGTGCTAGATTTCCTTGTAGCATAAACATAAGCATTGCAGAGTAAAACTAATTTTATTAAAAACACAAACTGTATTGCAAGGTAAAAACAAAGCTATTGCCTAATTCCTTCTAGCAAAAACTCAAGCATTGTATGGTAAACCAAATCTAGAGCATCATTAGATTCATTTTTTTTCCCAAGGAAAAATTTGTAATTTTCATTTATGAGAGAAAATAATATATTTGTATCAACGTATAGTGTCAAAATACATAATTCAAAATTCATTTTTTTTCTAAGGAAAAATACTCACATGGTACAATTTTATGAGAAAATTACATGTTGTATCGAGCATAGTCATCTATGCATAATTAAGAAATTCACTTACATTCATATAGTTAGGATGTTCATAAATAACCTTTGTACCAATCTTGTGCATATAAAAAAATATCTACATAATCACATGTGAAAAATAAAAGCAGGCCAAAGCCACACCCGAAAATACATCCAAAATCTAAACTGACTGGTTAGATTTCCACACTGACCCTCCGCACTCCTCTATGAAGGGTTGATGGAAATGCGAAGTACTTATTTATGGCCATCCTTTTCGATAATACGGCCAAAAAATTTTGGCCCAAGTGTAAGTACACGATGTTTCTTCGGATAAGTTGTTGACCCACTTGGTTCCTTTGCACTGTAAATATAGGCAACAATAATGGAATCAAAAAATGATTTTAGCACCATAACCTCATTCAGCAAAGCTCTAAAATTATGAACATGAAATTGAGCTTCATTTTTGACATAGTTAATAATAATTTTGGAATCCCCAAATATCTGAATCTCGTTGCAACTCTTATCTAGGGTGAAGGTAAGGAGGAGTCACAGAGGCTGGTGAATTAGGCATAGTTATTTCTTGGGGCCTAATCCCATTTTAATCTTATATCGGTGAGTATCGAAAAGATAGAGAGCATCCACCCACTCAAATCCATGGATGTTTGATGCCCCATCATTATAGGCCCATGGGTAGGATTTCTCAATAGCCATAGTATGAGGTATTCTAGCTTGAGCTTCGGGCTTGTCTTTTGGAATTGAGAGGAAAACGTCACTATAGTGTTACCCATGTGAGGTCATTTCTATCACATCTCTTTGAAAGATGGTAGGTGTGGGCCAACCATGTGCCCAGATATCAAGAGGGGGGAGATGCACGATCTTTTAGGAAAACAATGATTGCCACCAATTTGACCGAAGCCTCGGGGAACAAAGTTTCCATGCTAATTATATGAGATGCCCAAAGAAGTTGGTAAGTTTCCGGAATCCATTTTTCTAGTTGGGAAGGTGAGGAAGAAGGGGACGTTGTATCCTTGGGTTGAGATTTCTTGAAATAACATCTAGAGGCCATGGATGGATCTGATGAGGTTGTCTCAAGTGTGAGGCACGATTGCGAGTATGCACCACATGAAAAGTTTTGCCTTCTTTGGCGTGTATTTCCAAAGGTGTCTCACCACCACATTATGTTCACAAGTTCCAAGTTACGTAGAGAGACATGCCACTTCCTTGGCGAGTATCTACCCACAGGAGATAAAGCCCATAAAGTTCGTCCTCCCTCTCGGTGATTCGATATTGGTGGCATGGAGGCCTGAGATAATTGCTCCAAATCGGATTCCATATGCGGGATGGAGTATCCTGCCGATTTCCGGGCTTTGTGTGATTCAGAGGAATTAGCTCATCGGGGAATTTGTGATAGGTTTGAATTCTAGGGTGCATCAGAGTGTTTTCTAATGGTAGGGTAATTGGTACATTTATTTTATCTCAGACCACGCATCCACTTCAATCTTAGTTTTCTCTAGACACAATGCTCCAGAAAGGTATTATTGATGATGTGAATGGACTGGTGGAGTGGCTCTGAGATAATGGAGGATATTGGAATGTATGAGGTGGGGCTATGGATCAATCAAGGGTAAATCCAAGGAGAAATATAATTTGAAAATAATTTACCTTTTGCACAAGGGTTGCTAGCATTGAGTAGATTCCACCCCATTTCCAAACAAAGTTGTGGCAAAGTGATTAAGATATTTTAGCCCCCAACCACCCTCGCTTTTGGGTTTGGAAATCCTTTTCAATCTATCCATGAAAAATTCTACCTTCCATTGTTCCTCAAGGAATCTTACGAAAATTTTTGTATTCTATTTATGTTCTTTTGGAATGCATGCCAATGCCATCTAGTATATAGGAATTTCTCAACACTAATTTATTATTCATTCCCTACTTTGAAGCCATCTCTGTTTTAAAATGTTACTCTCCTCTCGACTTTTGAAATTAACCAATTCCAATTAGGGATGTGGTAGTCATTTGGCTTTAGGTATACTACGTCCAACATTTAATGCCATCCTCTAATTCTGTGACCAAATGAAAATGGGCGAGAATATATGCATTCCTTCTTAGAGCACTTCACCAATATGATAGTAGGACTTCTTGTGATTCGGGTCCTTACGTGGCCTTACGGAAAACCTCAAAATATTTTAAGATTTTTAGTGTCTTGGATGGATCCTCCAAAGAAAAATAAGTACATCATCTACGAATAAGTGATGGGTTAGATGTATAATTCAGATAATTGTTTACCTTTTATAGCCCCATCGGCCTTGGCCTTTGCCAAAAGTTTTGGTCTTTCTTTCTACTTGATTAATAAAAATAACAAAGTGGAGAAATGGGTAGCCTTGAATAAGCCCTCTACCTTCATGACAAAATTCGGAAAGGAGTGGGGAAGCCGGTTGGAGAAGGATGAAGCAATCTTAGGTTAAATATTGCAATCAAAAACACACAAAATCTTGAGGATGGTACTTTTAAGAATTTTGAGCTTGATAGAGTGCGAGAGGCTTCCTAGGAAGTACTTGGCTTCATGAATTTGTCTCTGGTTAGGAAGGAAAATTTTTCCTTGGATATGTTCAAGTAATATGGGCTTAATGCGATTGGCAATGATCTCGGATATGATTTGTAGATACATTTGCAAAGAGCGTAATATGGGTGATAGTTATTAAGGTTAGGGGGGGGGGGGTTTTATCAATCTCGGGTATGAGGGCTATGAAAGTAGCGTTGAATCCATGGCAATACCGTCCATCGGTTCTCTTCTATGACTTGTAGGAGAGGTCCCCTCCCCGTATACCTTGAAATAAAGTGAGGGTGAAAATTCAATGGGCTAGCCGTGCGAGACGAGGGCTCTTGTCGAGTAAACCATTTTAATACCGCTTCAACTTCCCCTATAGTAACGGGGGAATTTAAGTTCAATATCATCTTCCTCTACATATGCATGGTGATAGCTATCTGGTACTTTTGATATGTTGGTAACCCTCTGGGTCCATGAGATGGAAATGTAACCACCCATATCAACAAGTTGAGCATGGTTATTAGCCACCATTCTAGCCTGGTCCTTCAATTCCTCAGTTATTGTTGATACTCTTCTTTGCCTTTTGCACATTTACGGGAGAGTTTGAGTCTTCATCCTCAGCCTTGGCTTGAGATGGCCATGCTTTTGACCCTCCACGTTTCCTCTTTGTTGCCCTTAACAATTTTGGCTTTCTCCATTTCCAATTAAATGAGGTGGTCCTTGGCCTCAGCATTAGAAGTCAAGGAAGTCGATCAGTAGCTCCCTATCTCGGTCTCAATCTTATTGAGTTGCTTCACCTTGTCTTTTCTTCTCTCGGCCAATTTTATTGTAATGTCTTTTAATCGAATCATGTTTTTGTAGAACACGGGCCAAACTCAGTCGATTGACTGATCCTCAGCAGTCAGGAGCTTTTATATTTTTGTGAGTGCACATTAGATTTTTTTTTTAGCATAAACAAATGAATTGCGAGGTAAAATAAATCTAGCATTGTGCACACTACAGATTTTTCTAACACAAATACAAGCATGGTAAGGTCAAACACAATAAATCTTAGCTCGTACTGATTTTCTTCTAGCACACAAACTGAAAACAAAAAAAAATTGTAAAATTAAACAAATCTATTATAAGGAAGCATAAAAAACATTGTAGGGTAAAACAAATCTAGTGTAAGAAAAAAAGACAAAATCATTGTAGATAAAACAAAGTGCAAACTTTAAACATACCTTGTTAAAAGAAATATGATTACTTTACATTTTTTTCTAGTATAAATGAAAACATTATAGGATATGACATATATAACATGTGCTAGAGTTGTTTCTAGCATAAACACCAACATTGTAGATTTTCTTAGTATAAACACACACATTGCGAGGTAAAACAAATATGTACAATCTTAGATTTGTTTTATAAAAATATATCATACAATAGATTTGTTTCACAAAATGTGGTCTTGTTTGTGCGAAGGAAAAAACTTAGCGTGTTAAAATTCTCTCTCCATACAGCATATTTATGATTCTGTTTATTTTATGACAAATATAAATGATGAGGTAATGATGGTATTTATAATTCATATTTTTTTTAAATATTAGAAACTTTGGTAGTAGTTTCTTAATTTAATTTTGAAATCATGGACTATAGTAAAGAAAAATCGAAAGTATTTATAAGGGAGAAGAAAGTTAAGGAAATTTACCACCAAAATTTGTTGTAAATTGTATACATTTCAACACTAGTTTAAAATTTGCGCAAATGGTTAGGTAACAATACGAATAAATTGAATGATGATTAATGAAGTTTTAGGTTTGCCATTTTCTTATAAAGTTTTCATATGGTTGAAATTCCATATTACCACTTTACATTCCCTTTTTTTTAATTTATTGAAATTTGTCAAATATTTCTATGCAAATGTTTTAGATTCAAGGACTATTTGATTCCAAGATATCCATGATTTATTAGTGTATTTTGTAACCTTTATTAGTTTGAGTTGACTTGTATTTCACGATACCAACACATTCATAGGAATAAAATATTTTGATTTTTTTAATTTATAGTAAATTAGTGATAATGAAAATGATTGAATGGTTCTTTAATGTGTTCATATCATTTTTTTTTAATTTGTAAATTTTAAAATGCTTATTATACAAATCAAATAAACATATCGGGTTGTATATGTAAACTAGACATATCATTAATTTTGTTGCATTCATTTGAATGGGGCTACTATAATAATGTTTTTTATTGTCATTTAACTAAAATAAAATTCTCGGATGCGGGTGTACGTGATAATGTTTAAACGTTGCAGATGAGGTAGTAGGACACCGTGGTCTACCACCCTTGCCATTCCTCACGGTATTCAAAAGCACAAGTTAATTTTGAGCACCATGATTTAATGTTGCATCAATCTCGATTACTGCTTCCTTGTTTTCTTGACCACCTCGATCTTGTAAAACATGTCATCGATCATGGCGTCCTTACCTCTAGGGCTCTTGTTGTTAGCCGGAGTTGATAATGAGCCACGTACGCGCACCGGCCACGGGGAAACGGTGTCGTTTGACCTACTGCCTTAGAGCTCACACGGGCATTCAGGCTCCCTCGGTGCCAGCTTAGTGGCTCCTCCTTTGTTGCGGTCGGCCCTGCGCCGTTCACATCCCTATTTCCGTTTTCACCACCGCGAGTTCACAATGCCTCGATTGAGATAGAATGACCGGCGGCGCGGCTCTCTCGTGGGCAAGTCATCAGGCGCTGCGTCTCTCCTCCTCTTGCCTCTTCGTCGGACTTCTGCGACCACGGTGAAGGTCGCGTGCGCCTCGGACGGGGGCGAGAGGTCGTGGCGTGGTAGCCGTCCTCCCGCCTCTGGGCGCCCGAAGTTCGCCTCTCCTCCGATGCTCCTCTCCCTGCTTGGGCTGAGTACCCACTGCTCCCTCAATCATCAAGTACATTGCCTCTTGTTTCCATCAGGCTGAGGCCCAGCCAGTGCTCGGTTATTTGCCCTCTCGGCCCCCCCGACATATTTGCTTAGGCTGCGCCCTCTGGAATTGTTCCGACACGGTGAGGTACGTTGTCCCCGGCGTCGGTATGCGAGTGTTAGGGAAGCGATTACCTCTCGGTCGAGCTTCAGCGGCCAGGTGACGCTCCTTCGAGAGGCGGTGACTGCTCGGGCCAAAGCTCCTCCTCCTCCACGGTAGCCGATGATTTCAGCACAACATGCTTGCCCGGTGGTGGAAGAAAGCGCCCTCGCCTGACAGAGCTTAATGGATTGTCACGCCGAGTTTTTGAATACGAATTATCGAAGGGTTAATTCTCCTTCTTTTCTTGATTTTGCGGATATAGTATTTGTCATTCTTAATCGACATATCAATGGTCTCCCATTTCATTTTTCTAAATATTACTATGCAATGCTTGTCCCAGGACAGCGTTCCAATGCTACACTAAGCTTGTTTGTAATTTTTGTTTTCGAAATTATTATTTGTGGTCTTGTATGTTGAAAAGAGTCCTCCATTTCGGACACGCCTTCGGACACAAGTATCAGTTGTTTTAAAGTCGGACTGGATCACAGTCTGATGTTTTCCCAGGCCATTCGCCGGTCGTTGTTTTTTATGTAATGTTCGGCAATGTGTGCAAAGAATGTCACATCAATTTGGGCTAGCCACTCGGAGGCCTCGGCCTCTTTGTAATCTTTTTGTATCAATATAGAAGTAGACTTATTCAAAAAAAAAAAACTAGTAATTCACTTTGTTACAAATGAAAAAATATAAAATATATACTAACATCATTTTTTTAAATCTTTTGAAGTGTTATTATGTTTTTGATGTTCTTAAACAATGAAGTGTTGAAATTGGATATGCTAATGCGGTGATATATGTGGTTAGGATGCGGATGCATATAGGAATTAATGTAAGTTGAAAATATTTTAATTTTGATATTTGAAATGGAAGGAGTATTATTGTCTTGTAATTGGAGATGAGAGCCCAGGAGTTGTCATATTCGAACTAAATTGGCGGTTTGGTAATCACTCCTATTTTTTTTAATTCCTTCTACGATCGTAAGTATTAAATATTGCTTAAAAAATTATTATGTTGCAATATGGGGTATTGATGTCAGCGATAAGTACATTTGATATGTTCCTTTGAAAATAAAATATTGACATAGGGGATTTTAAATTCATATGAAGCGAGGTCTTGTTGCCATTTGCAAACAAAAGTGAAGAGCGGGAAGAACAATACAATTTTATGAGAAAAGGTTGATTGATGTGGTCCCGATATGGAGATAAATATATGGTAGATATATTGCTAATAGATGCGTAAAGCATCCTGTCAATTCCTAGATGTATTGGTCAAACCACTCTTAATAAGCTATACAAGGTGAGCACTGATAATTAGCTTATGCAAATTTTATTTCCATTTATTAAGCCATTTTCATTGTATCAAACATAGAAATGCTTAGGTATTGAATATTGACAGACATGTACTTCATTGTAATGGATTATGATTGTTTTTAATAAGTTTACTCACAAGAGCATTCAATTTTTTTGATGCAACTTGGACATAGTTTTTTGTGGACGAATTTGTGTGATTTATTATTTGTTTAAAACTATATGTGAATTGAAAATTATACAATATACATTATCATTATTATTTATAATCATTTTTGCATTGAATTTGTTGTACAAAATATTTATTTTTATAATGTGCATGTGTGTATATTAATTTACATTTTTTAAATGAATTATTCATCATTGAAATCATCTTATTATATGATCCATTGAGGCAAATTTTATTTTTATGGATTTATATTTACTTATATTCATTAATAACATACTATAAAATGTGAAATGTAATTTTTAAAATAAAGTTCAATGTAATAAATGCTTCTTTTACAATTTTTATTAAATAATTTAGTTGATAAATTCTTCATATATAAGGCTAATAGAGAATGGGGCATAGGTAATAGGCCATAGGTGAATGATTTGAACTTTTTGCAGTACAAGGTCCTTAATTTCCCAATTGATATTTTTTGGTAATTTTGTATAGACTCCAATTAATATTTTTATTGCAATCTATCTATATTAGAAGTATGCAAAACACAAAGTCACTTGTTGACTTTTAATTGCCTATAAAATGCATTAATAAATGCGTATACATGTGATATAAAAATTTTAAAATCAAACTCCATTATGTAAATAAGTTTTCATTTCTTAGAAAACATAAATAATTAATAGATTGTTAAATTAGATGTTAAGATTTCATCTGACATGTATCCTTAGATGATTTAAGTCTTTAAAACTTTAAAATTGCAGGGGCTGTTTCATTGTCGATTGATGACTTTTACTATTGGTGTATTTTAAATAAAAATGAAAATTATATCATATGAGGCATGAAGGTGTTATCAAATTTTATTTATTTATATTGATTAATGAGTGTATTAATGAGATATAATAGCGATAAATTATGAATCATTTCTTCCAAAAACATATATTAAAATTTCTGATAATAAGTGCTAAGTAGACTATTTAAAATAGTGAGGAAATGGGGACATAGATTAAATCGACTTCAAACACTTTAAATTTTAAGGAATATGATTTTCCAATCTATAATTCTTAAATTTAAAGGCATTTAAATTTTCATTCCTATAGTTCTTTCTAACACCTACATTTGCTTGTAAATCCAATTATTTTTGGCTATAATCGTCTCTATGCAGTCAATAAATCAAAAGGCTATGACTTTCATTTTATATCATGTGGTTTAATAAGAGTGTATAAATGTGATATCATTTTTTAGAATCAAACTCCATGTAAAAAATGTTTTTACTAATTAAACATGTAATAATTAATTGATAATGAAGATAATGAATGTTAATTGGACTATTCATTAAGCCCCAAGGGTTAGCTCAAGTGGTCTAGAGCCAAATGTGAAGTTCTTTCATATTGTTGCGTCACGGAGTTGACTCTTTGGACCGTTGGGGTGAGGACACCCATAACTAAAATTTGATGGTTACTCAATGTAGCATTTACAAAATGTTGGGATGTACTCTTGGTTTCTCGTGCTTTCATTACAAGTAAAAAAGCTTGGACTATTTAGAGTTATTATTCGGAAAATAAATGTACAAGAATATATACAAAAAAAAAGTATAGATAATTTGGTTGATAAATTTTTCATGCACTATTAAGGCTATTAGGAAAGGGGCATAGGTAATGGACTAGTAGGTGAATGATTTGAAATTTTTGAAGTACAAAGATGCATATTTCCAATTGATATTTTTTTGGTAATTTTGTATAGAATATCCAATTAATATTTTAATCATATCATAATTAAAATCAACAAAGCATACAAAGTCATATGAATTTTAATTTCCTATAAAATCATTAATGAGTGTATAAATGTGATACAAAAATTTTAAAATCAAACTCCATTGTAAAGTAAGTTTTTCATTTCTTAAAAGACATAATTAATTGATAATTGATGGAGTGTTGAATTTCACAGTAGAGCATGTATAATGAATAATTTTTCTTTAAACTTTCTGAATTGTAAAATTTCATTTCATTGTCCATTGACTTTTTATAATTTGTTTTTAAATAAAATGAAATTATATCATGAGCCACCAAGGCACAAAGTTATGTTATCAACTTTTACTTATTTATATTGATTAATATGAGAGTATTAATGTGATATACTTAATAGCCATTAATTATGAATTATTTATTCCAAAAACTTATATTAAATTTCTTGATAATAGGAGTGCTAAGTAATGACTATTTAGACTAGTGGGAAATGGGACAGTTAGTGACTTCAAACCCTTTAAATTTGAAGACATTTGATTTTAGAATCTACATAGTTATTTCTAACTTACATGTGCTTGTAAATAAATTATTTTTGTATGCAATAAGTCTCATGAAGACAATAAATCAATCATTTATTGACTTTCATTTTTTATCAGCATGTAGGTTTTAATAAGAGTGTATAAATGTGATATAGTTGTTTTTAAAATCAAACTCCATGTAAAACAAAATGTTTTCATAATTAAACATGTAATAATTAATTGATCATGAATATAATGAATGTTAAGTGGACTATTCATTAAGCCCCAAGGTTAGCTCAAGTGGTCTAGAGCCAAATGTGAAGTTCTTTGATTTTGCTATTGATCCACGGGTTTCAACTCTTTGAGTTTTCTAGTGAGTTTGAGTTCCATAACTAGGAAGTAGATGATTTACTCAATGTACCATTTCAAAATGGCGGGATGTACACTTAGGTTTCCTGCTTTCACATTCAAGTAAAAGGAAAGAAAAGATGGACTATTTAGAGTTGTTCAAAGAGATGGGTCATAAATGGATGTCTTTAAACGGTTTGCATATATGACGTTTGATTTTTCCATCCACATTAATAATTTGTAAATTCAAGTCTTAAATAAATTATTTCCTAATAAGAAATAATGTGATAGAATCAACACATTAACATATATATTGAAATCTATTTAGTTATATGCATTGATACAAGTTTATGAATGTATTTCACTTTTAAAAATTATTTAAGATGTTAATGTACGTAATGATATTTTTTTCAAAAAAAATTAGAGACAATTGATGATGAGTTCTATGTGGTCCATTTGATTTTTAATCCATAAATTTTTATAACTATGTATTACTAAATCAATCACCTATATATGCAATCATCTCATTTAATTCTATCCTTCGGGAAGCCATTTATTATTACGTATATGCCTATTATGTGGTTTATATCGGTGCACTAAATGTGACATTTTTGTTTTTGAAAGAAAACTCCATGTAAAGAAAATGATTTTTCTGAATAAAAGCGTGGAAGGAATTACTTGATAATGAATGTCAAGTGGAATATTAGACTCATTCAAGAGATGAGGCATAAATGGATGTATTTAAAAAATTTGCACCATAATATGAGATTACATTTTTTCCATCCATGTCTCTTATTTAAGTGGACTTTCAAGATTGCTTGAAAGAGTCTAAAATGGGCTAAATACTTGACTTTTTTTCGTATTACTTATTATATTTTTACAAATTACAATTGTCGATAATGAATCCTAAATGGTGCTTAAACAAATTACTAATTATTTGATAATTATTTTTTAAGTGGTCTGGACTCCTAGTTCTTTATAAGGTCTACTGAGGACTTAGAAAATTTAACTATAAATTTTTATATAGTAACTTTTCATTATACTAGTTGCCTTGAAATTTGCAAGGAGGCACTCCTTACCAAGTCTCCCATGAATCTCATTAACACCATCATAGTTTGATCAAAACTCCCCCTCTAGTTTATACAGGAAGCAGGGCAAGAACGTTTTTAAACACAAATTTTTGACATCAAGGAGTCTAGTCTATCATTCGTAAATATAATATCTTCTTTCTGTAGACATACTAATATTATTTAATTGATTCCTACTAATATTTCTTTCACACCTATGCTATGTATTGATATTTTTGTGCGAAATTCCATTTTATTTTATTCATAGGTCTCTAATTGATTTGAAATTACTAAAAATATTTATCTTATCTTATCTTAAGGAATAATATTGTGATTTTTCGAGAGCGTTTTACATCCTAGTATGGAAAGACCACGTAAGCATTACACTTGTAAATGTTTATTTACAAAGGATGTAGAAGGTCCCCATTAAATGTTTTGGTCGCCATGACAGTTAACATAAGTTTGAGTTAGTCATTTGATGGGTTCCACCGATAGTGCTTTACAAGTCCATAGTATTGCATATCCCATGATATTTTTTTGTGTTATTTGTTATGATGAAGAATACTTAAATGCTTCAAAATCTATTATGGAATGTCAGACCTACCAGCCAGTCCACATCTTAACTCCTAGGTGATCCCTATTGGTGCTTGCTAGCAGATCACTCTATATAAGGTATATCTATGTTGGTTTGCAAAATAAATAATGTGAAGTCCTTGTGTTGGTTTTGACTATTAAAAGAATAAATTTAAACATAATAGATTTATAATATTTTATCTTGTCGGTTATAAATACTATAAATGTCTTAAATTATATAATTATAAAATATGATACTAGAAAAATAAACAAAGTGCTAATGAGTAAATGCATTAAAATTGTTACGGTAATAAACATACTAGTGTAATTCTATGATTAAACAATTTTATGGAGACTTAAATTGTGTACTTATGCTCACTACGAGAATAGTAACTCATCACAACCAATGCCATATTTACGTATCAAATTATAATTAATTGGTATATAGTAATATATAGAATACCCTTGTCACCAACTAATATTATTCAACATTTTTAAAAAGGAACCATAAATAATATTAGAAGAAATAATGTAAGTCTAAGTTTTAAGACATCAAATATTTGCTTCTACAACTTTATATAAATTTGTTTTATATGATTATCATAATTTTAGCCAAAAAATGGCGAATAGGTACATTTAAATAGTGAACTAGCCGATTTTTTCAAACTTAGTATAGTTAAAGTTATAAATTCTATATCACTCAATAAATTCAATTTAATGAAACATGTTTGTTTTATTAAAGTCCTTGTAATAGAAAAAATCCAAATTTAATGAAATATGTGTTCATGACAAACAACTTGGAAGGAGGTTTTGCACTTGTGTTTTATTCATCCAAAAATCTGATGTTACATGTTAATATGAATCTACTGTTCAGTTTATTCTTGACCATCTTGGAAGATGAATCTTATTTATCGATCATGAGCATGTTCGATGGACACTTTGAGTTTCCTATCTTTTTCTCCTTTTCATTTTGAGGAAAGTGTGAGTAGGCTTCAAGTAAGTAGCCATTCTTGGATTGATTACACTGGGGATCATATCATATGATTGTATATATATATACCTTCAATAGGTGGGCGGTTATCTTGGATTTGGGCAGGAGGCAAGCCTAATATCGATGGTCTCTTTATATAAATGGATTCATTCAACTGATGAGGTTAGTTTCGAATTGAAGTCTTGTTTATTTTAGTTAAGTCATTGAGTTTGTGTCGAATTTTTGAGTTTCTAGTTTTGACTCCATTCTTGATAGGTCTGTTTGCTGATCTATGGTGTTGTTGAAACATCTTGGAAGAGGTTGCCATCCCTAGCGGAGCCAATTTTAGTGTTGATATGTCAAGTGATAAACATGCTCTTTCGGTTTATTTGCTAGTAGTCGTAGGTCAAAAGAATTTTTGTCTTTTCAAACAAGTTTCCAAATAAATTTTGAACACCACAAATGGTCTAGGTCAGAAATTTTCTCCCTCATTCAACTCTGGCTGACCATCATCATCTCTCAGTCTGTCACTCACTTTCATTGAGATTCTTAGGTCATTCACTCCACTCTCTATCTAGATGCATTTATTAAATTCTTCTTGTTTCCTGCCCAGAAAAGTCCAAATATCTGCCAAAAGGGTGAACGAGGATTTTCATCATATAAGTCTTTAAAAGGGAGTTAGCATGGTTAGGGGAAAGAGAAAGCCAGACAATTTTATTATTTCAAAACTTGTTTCATTGTCAAATTGTTCCAAAAGCTAAGAAAATTTTGGAAAGTTTTTGGTTTCACTAAAGAGACAAAAGTCATTTCAACATGTTATAAAGAGGAAAAATAAGAGCCTTTTCAACATTTTTTCTTTTCTACACATGATTGAAGCTCCCCATCTTACATATATCTTGCTTCATATTGTCGAGTGGAAGAAAATCAAAGAAATTTCTCAAGAAGGTTAATGTATTATATGGACATCGATCTGTAAATACGGATGCACATGCCATGCATCACAGGCCTACTGTGTATACGTGAGTGTGCTAAGCTTTTGAGTTTTTTTCTCCAAATCACTCTATGTAAAAACAAAATCAACACCCAAAGGTTTCATGTTTTACAACACTAAGTGTATTCCATCCTCCTCAAAGTCAATTTATCAAACGGGGCATTTATTTTCTCCCCCAACTGCTACTACGTTTTTATCTTTTCCTATCCTTGAGTTGCTGTGGAATAAACCCTAACCTTGTCATTTAAAACCCTCTTTGCTACGGAGGCCCTATCCTATCATTCCCCACCATCCACACCATCCCAAGAATCATTTCCATCAAACCCTAATTTCTTACTACTTTTCCATTGGAAAGTAAAAATTCTTGTGTTTTCTAATTTAACCACCTCCATCATACCCACTTCACAAATTTAACTTATACTCAGAAGCTAACATACAAACCTACCTCCTTAATTTTTTTGAATTTATATTTACTTCCAACACCTTCATCTTTCCCTCCAAACCTACCCTATCAATGTCCTCCCTATTTTTCCAAATTCACTTTACCCTTACCTACATCCCTAAACACCTGAGGTTTATCCTTATGATAAATATTATGGAGAGTGAGAAAATCCACAAAGGAGGAACCACTTCATATTTGAGCCCTCCACCTTTTAAAATTCAATGCTGCACCTTTTTCCAAAAGATGTTTTGAGAGGACTAGATGCTTCGATTCTATGAAAATCATGGAAGAAGGTTGCCATCTAAATTGACGAAAGCTTATTTGCCACTAGTTTTAGTATGGGAAAGGCCATCATTGCGGGTGTAGAGTTCAAATTATGGTATATGTGATTTCTCCATATACTAGTCTTAGAACAAAAGTATTTTAAAGACATTGGCAATGACCTTGAATATTACAAAATTTTCCTCAAACTATTTTCGAAAGAGCCCTAAATGCATTCCATTTTAGACACACCATGACAAATATTCTCCTTTGATTAAGATAAATATACAGTCTTTCCCCTGAAAGGGTCCTTCTCTATGTTTTACAAGTATCATATCAGATATTGATGCTTAAAATGCAACATGCTCACTTAGGGGATAATACAGTCTATACCTTAAGCGGTTCCTACCATCTTGTTGCAGAATTCTCAGCCCAGTTCCATACCATTCATCCCAACACTCCAAACTACCTACTATCCCATTTCTCCACTTGGTCTGCATTCTCCCCTTCCTGTACCTAGGGCTTATCCTTATGATGACCCATTTGAGTGAGAAAATCTGAAAGGAGGGAACTAGGTAGGCCCTCCCTTTTAAGAATTATTATACTTTGCCAAAAAGATGTTTCAGAAGGAATGAGTCTTACAGATTAGAAAATGGAAGAAGTTTCCATCTCAAACACAAAATTATTTCCACTAGTTTAGATATGGAGAAGAGATCATTTCAACATACAGAGTTAAACTTATCATTAAGATGTGATTTCAACAATAGTATACCTAGATGTGACAAAATTGAAAAGCAGTCATGGACATAGACCTCGAATATTACAAATTGTTTCTATAAACCTTGTACTGCAGAAGAGAGAGACCACAATGCTACTACATTTGGTCAAGTCACCAGCAAATATTCTCCACGATTAGGGATGAAATATGTGATAGCTACATGTGAAGGATATTTACTAGGTTATCAAATTATGAATTGTTGAGAACAAAATGCATTGGCAACAACAGAGGATACAATACCCAGGTCTAGACCTTAAGCGATTCCTTTTTGTTTGGGATAGTGGCTCCAGCTGATGTAATGGGACAGTTCTACCAGTGCAGTTTGTATGATTGTTGGATTTCTCTCCAAATGTTCCATAAATGTAATTCCTAAAAGCTAAAACAATTCTTCACAGATGAAAAAATTTGAATTAAATTATCTAAATATCAACTTTGGGATAATATCAATTTGTTCACAATCTAGAATGATATCTATTCAGCATGATGATTTGGTCCTTTCAGTTCACTCAAATGGTACTTTTATGGAATTACAGATGAACAAAACTCACACCAATCTGACAAATACCCCATTTAAAAAGATTAGTTCTCTGAGAAATAGTTAATCAAATAAGATGTAAAATATATCGCATAGCTAAAGTGATCATATATTAAATATATTAATTTATATCCTTATATTATTAATGTACAATGATAATTTTCAGTGCTCAGTTAGTTTCTATATACAATTCATGAAAGCTAGGACATCACTAATATTTAAAACAAAATTCATATACATGAAGATATATTACTGAATATTTGTCTATTCATGATCGTGTGCCAATTACATTCATCTTTAGTAGTAAGTATTTTAATAATACAGAAAATTATAATTAGTGGCAAATGGTATATATTGAAAATAATTATTCATTATTTTATCAAACATCTACAAACTTACTAGGTATAAAACCTTTCTTTGTAAATACTTCTCAATAGTCTGAATTTATCTAAATGCATGAAAAAAATTTAAATACTATATAACTACTTACAACAAATTAATATCTTTCTGAGGTGGTTTCAAACTAGCCTTCTCATCCTTAATCTAATTGCTAAAAGTGTAATTAAAACAATAAGTAATAATCATACATAAATAAAGATTTTATAGTTCTGCCTTTTTCACACTTTTATAAATGTGGTTTCCTTCGGTTATACTTGTGAGTTTGTATAGACGTATTTTAAGTTTGTGTAGCAAATGGTATCTAGGTAAAAGTAGTTGTATTCTCTGTATAGAATTCAAAGAGCAGTCAGTTATGATCTCGAGGTTTATTAGAGTACACTTCCCCAGTCCTTCCAAACAATCCGCTCCCTCTTGTAATGATTCTTCTCAAAGTTGACCTAGTGCTGTTCTCTAATAAAGTATAGAATGATTTGTGATTGCTGTTACTCAGACTAGAAGTATACATGCGGTTAATCTATTTGTGTATTCTTTGATATACTGTATACGGCTATGGCCAATTCTGCTGTTTCTGCACATGCATCCCAATCGGTAAAATACTTTGAGAGTCTCCTTGATCTTTCGAAGATTTGAATTTATTCCTTCCTAAATTCTTCATTCAATATAATGAAGTTTTGGTATTGAGTTTGTTGAACTCAGTTGTACAGTGTGTGCATTAGTCAACGTTTCTTGAATTTCAGTTGTGGAATTATGTGACATTTGTACACAACAATTTTTTTGTTTAAAGTAGGCATTCAGAATTCAATGCTTCACATGATTATCTGTAGTAGATACCTTCATATTTGGCTAGGTCTTGTATAATTTTCAATCAATTGTTTGCTAGATAAAGTCATTTTCTGACTTATCTTAGCATTTCTCTCTGGTGAGAGTTCTTCTTCCAGAACTTCCATTGAGGTATATTTTATTCATATAGTTCTAAGCTGCATGAAGCATCTTCATCCTTTTCTTGAACCAAAATATGTACACCTTATCCATTGTTGCAGTGAGTGTATGCAATTGAATTGCGAGTTAGTACAATTGGGTTTAGTGGAGTATCTTTCCATACCTACTTCTGCTTCCTTCCTTGGTGGTCTTCAATCCTTCCTTTCTTTGTTTCCTTGCAAAGACTGTGGAGGGGCTGCGGAGATACATCTAGTGGGGGGATATCATTACCTTGAAGAATTTCATCTTAGTTGGAAACAAAGAGGAATGATTCTTTGTGTCTTGGAAGTTCATCTGGCACCTGACAATCTATTTGCCAAACTTCTATTTGTCCCTTTGGAGTATTAAATTTTGTATCTTTATGAAGATGATACCTACGGTATTTATCAATGTGTTGATGGCAGACCCAGATTTTATCTCCTACTTTGTTGCCTTCAATCATTTTGTTATACGATTTCTTTGATTCCTTTAATTGATACATAAACATTGTAAGAACAAGATACGTCCTAAGTCTTTGTTCTACGGGCTATTGAATCTATGTAACTCTGCAGGATTTAGGTTCAATTTGACAAAATTTTAAGACAATTTAATGGAGTGCAAAATATCTTCAAATTTATCATCAATGTGTATGATAGGTTTTGAGTTGGTAACAGTAAATTTGTTAGCAATATTTTAAGGTTGAAACTGCCTTAGGGTAAGCAGGCTTCAAAAGCTCAATGTTTATTCTTTTAATACATGATTGAAATTGAGCGTGAATGTACCACATGAAATTTGGAAACTTAGTATAAATACTTCTTACTCTCTTTGAAATATTTGGTAAGTCCATTACCATGAGTTTGTTGACTTATCTTACATAAATTTACAAAACATATAAAGGAAGAACATGAGGGGGAAGCAGAGCCTCAAAAATTATAATCTATGAAAATGACTCTTAAATAAAATATCTCACATATCATTTGAAGGTACGAAATACCAAACTAACGTTAGTGAACTGGGGCTCATTTTTTAAGAAACATTAATTCAGATGCAATGGTAGTACAGTAACTCCATAACATAGCCTTTTTATGGAAATGTGGTGCATGATATGTTCCCATATCCCTTTATGATTCTGATAACGGGGTACCGGATCTTCCAGGAGTCCATTTCCATCCTGCTTGGAAATTTGGTAAGAAAACGAGATGGCTTCAAAATCTGGCTCATGAAAAATTGGAGACAGTGAGATTTGGAGGAGGAAGTTCTTGTTTGGCAATATTCATTAATTTCCTTAGCAGTTCTCGAAAGGATAGTTTCCCAGGTATTCTTCTTGGGAATTATACAAGAGTCAATCAAGGGAAGCGATTTACGGTGAACTTAGTATTATCGGGTAGACCATATAATATGCATAACATTCTTTACTCACAATTGTAGTGATTTGCAGTGATGCAATAGGATACATACCTATTTTCTCATATTTGAACTTGTTATCTAGTTTCCTGATCCTTGAATTTCCTTGAACGGTCTTAGTTCCAACTGTAGAAAGGAAACTTTGCAACAAAGTAACTATTGCATAGATGTCTTGCGGGTCGGGAGTAGTTTTTATACATGATTTTCAGGATCTTCAACTCTGAAGAACCTAGAATCTCATTCTTGAAGGTTCTTAAATTGTCCTATCTTGAAACAGTTTGGGTATCTAGCACCCACCTAATCATGTCGGTATATGGAAGAAGAAGTAAGCACTAACATTTATCCTATGGAGGAAAAGAGCATATCTTTGAGCGTAAATTTGAGGGTGTCGCATCATCGAACTTGATCTTGTGTATTCCACTACTTCTTGCTTTCATCTTCAAGCATAGTGTAGATATCTTGCACCACTTCGTAGTACCTCATCGAGTAGTGAAGAATGTATACGAGACTATGGGTGACATTTCAATTTGTTCCGGTTACGCAACAATATGTTTTTCATGTTTAAGATCCATTTTGGATGAATATCTTGAAGGAAAATCAATATTAAAGGCAATTAAATGATCAAATAGTGGAAGATCTATTGAAATTATCTATTTTGAAAGAAAACATCAGAAACGAGATATCATTAATTAAATCATAATGAATGTGTACTATTTATTTGCATTGGGATGATAAACATAATTAATATTTCTTAGTATAGTTTATTTTCGCGTAAAACCTTTATTCGGCTTGTCAAATGCATTGCATCGCTCCCGCTGAACCTTTCTTTGCTGAATTTTATTACATTTGTTTATGCGATATGTGATTTTGCGATATCATGAAATCGGAAGAAATCGCAATATCGGAACTTTGGTCGAAATTGCTTAAAGTTTTACGACGTAAATTGCAATATGTGATATGTAATGCTCTTGCAAAACTTCAAATGATGATTACCAAAATCGGGATTTCGTTGTTTTATTGTTTTAACTTTTAATGATAAAATATTTATGCGAGAATGCGGTGTGATAGTATTTTCAAGGATGTTTTTAATAATTTTTTTTTCATGTTTTTATTTAAGCAAAAGCAATAATGTTTTTGGGATTTTTTAATTTTTATCTAAAATGAAAAAATACTATTTTTAATAAGGGTTTTTATTTCTATTATCAGAGTCTAGATTATTTTGAAAATAAAATGGGGGGGATTGTTGCACCTTACAAATAGTGGTGATTCGCAGAGAGAACTTAGATACTCTCTGATATTGATTTATTTTGATATTTCTAAACTTTCAAAAGCAGAAAAAAAAGATAAGAATAAAAATAATAAGTTATGGTCATAGTATTTTTGAGAATATAATCTATTTACCTATCTCATTTCTTCTTGATTAGCTTATTTTTAGTGATAATACGTAGGTATACGTATCGTCAATACTCATATGCAAAATGTAAAGTAGGTATTCTAAATTGGTTTCGCCTATTTTTACTCATTTATCACGAGATAGAGCCAACGACACTACGTGAGACATTTTATAACTCGTAGGGGTTATCTTTTAACCCAATAATGATTCATGGTCCCATCTAAAACTAATTTCTTATTTCAAAATATAATTTAACATGTAATCGAATTTCTTTTCTTGACACAATTCAAAATCATTGTCCGGGTTGTGCTTTGATAATAGCAATGTCATTCACGTACTTAATTTTAAACTAAACAAGGCTGGCTGATAAGACCCCTTCTCTATTGATTTTTACAACAATCATTGAGCTATTACCTTGTTGTGGTATGTTGTGTGGTAATGTCAGTGTTAAATTATTTTCTCATGATCATGATAAACAAGCTCATGATGAGACTTATTTTCTTTGTTTACATCTATATATATTTCTTTTTGATTTTTAGTGCTCATCTGAAGAAGAAATTTTTATCGGATGGGATGAATCATTAGCTCATTTAAGAGTTGTGGATGATAATTGTAGAGTTGGTAGATACCTTTTTGTAGATAATGTACTAAATTAAGATTTTCCTTTTTGAAGCCGATACATAATAACTATATTTTATGATATCAGAGTCTTTTTGGAAGAAAATACCTTGATAGAATTTCAATTTATATAAAAATATAAGTTATTCAATTCTCATAGTTACCTAGTATCTTTTTATTTTATTTATAGAAGCGAAGATCAAAATAATTTATCGAATTTTTTTGAAAATTTGAATCAACAAAAAATGATGCTATTTTCAACTTTTATTTTCCTAAAGAGAAAAAAATTAAAAGCTTGATTTCTAAATATTTTTTGAGAATTTGACCATTTACGGAAAGAGATGCTGCTGTATTATTTGAACATGAAGACGGTACCTATTTTTAAATGATTTGAAATGGACAAGCCACAATCTTTGAAACTGTGCTACTTACCCTATTCCTCATGTACTTCAGCCCATTTGGAAACAAGGTCTCAAATTTTTAAACTATTGACTGGTGGATGTTGTGTCAAATGAGGCTTTAACTATTATTTTTGATGATGAGCATGTATAGCTTTGGATTTTCTATCTATTCTTCCAGTTTAAGAATTTGATTTTATGCAGTTGAAGGGAAGACGGATTTTCATCAATAAAATGCACTAAAAATGATAGTATTGCTACATTTGTGGGTAGAACTTGTCTTTCCCATAAGCTAACACAAATGGAGAAGTACCTATTGAGGTTTTTACGGGTGATTCCTTTGCCAGAAAATAATAGTGCTTTTGTGCAATTTTATGATTTTGTTCTATAGTTAGCTTGATGATTCTAATGAGGTTTTATTTGTAGATTTAGCTAATTGCTACCTTGTGGATAATATTAGCTGATTATTTTTAATTTAAAACCTCTTTTCCGAAGATTCTATCATGATGTTTCCAAAAGTAGATGCATTATCAAATATCCCAAAATTTGATGGAAGCCAAACCTGGTGATTATGGCTTGATGATAAATCACAGCAATACTTTGTGATGTATTAACCACCTTTTATGGGATAACTTCTACCCAATTTGTGAAGCAATCTATTGCAATTATAATATACTTATGATGTTTAGAAGAATTTGGAGTTATTTTCACCTATGATACCTTTATTGAATGGTTGTTCGATGTATTTCTTGGGACACCTTAGTGGAAATGTTTGTTTTCCTTTCTCTTCCAACAATTTGACATAATTTACATTTTCTCACATATTCATGTGCATATTTAAACATATTTGGCCAATAGTAGCTAGCATGCGAGTATTTTATAGGCTGTGATATTTCCTTTGAAATGACCTCAAAAGCTGGTCCATCATGTAATTCTACGTACTTTTCGGCTTCGAGTTTTTCTAAACATCTCAATAATACGGAATCATAATTTTTCCTAAATAACATCATATATGAGTTATTATTGATTTGATTTAAGTCTCAAAGCACGCTTTGTTGTATAATTGAGATATAATGGAGCATATCCATTTTTGAAGAAAAATTTCAAATCATCATATTGTGACTAAGAATCGTTTAGGTTACCTCGGACAGTGCTTCATTTGGGTGGTCTTCTTATTTGGTAAATGAGAGGGTCAGTTAAAATCCTGCAAAGACCTTGACCTTTAACAGGTACATTTTAAGCGGGGATGTATCTCTACATCATATTCTTGAGGTAAATGACCCAATTTGTTGTCTTTCTCCTACTTCTTGTTGGATTAATAATTGCCTTAGGTAAGGTACTATTTCTTTAGTATGTGTTTTAGGAAGAAAAGTTCTAAAAATGTTTCAAAGCTTTAAATATAGCATAAACACATTTTTCTCAGCTAAATAATTCAACTCAAGACCTTGAAGGTTAGAACTAAAAAACACAATTGAGTACTTCTCAATGTTTTGATCATTGGTATGTCAAAACCTCACAAATATGATGTATCGAGAAGAAAATACATGTCTGAATGAGCAGAAAATCGGGAGTTGTTAAAAGAAGAGCTCCAATGATGGCTTTCTTAATGGCTCGAAAGAATTTCTCTACATCTTTTCCCCATTTAAAAATTGCATTTTCTTGATCATTGATTGTAGGAGTAATATGATTTCGGAGAAATCAAGAACAAAACCTTTTTACAAAAAAAATTAATTTATCTAAAAATGATTATGTTTTTGTTATATTAAGGAATATTTTCAATTTCAGATCTTTATGGGATCGATATAGTTTGTTTAGAGACAATGAGGCCTAATAATTTACCCTCATTAGGAAAAATAACATTTTTAGGATTCGAAATTATGAATTTTCTACATCTTTGAAAATAATTTTAAGTAGTTAACATGATTTCTTCTATGCTTAGAGTAAACGGTATGTCATCTAAGTATATAACAACTTAGCTATTTAGTTAAGTCACAGCTATCCATAGCACGTTAGTATAGCACCAACATTAATGTGCAAAGGATTTTTTTGGTATGTATATTTCCCCATTTTCTGTTTTGAATGTGTAATTTAAATACATCATCGGGATGTACCATGTCCAGGGTCTTATCTAGAAAATACGTCGAAAAGAATTAATTGAGATCTATTTTCTTATTTGTAATATCTATTCCATAGTGAGCCAAAAGGAAAAATATCTTTTTGGCAAGATTTATTTATTCAAATTATAAAGTCTATGAAAATCCTAATGTCTCCCATTATTCTTTTAATTGGGACCATGTTTTTGATACCCATTTCGAATGTCTAACGGGAAAAATGACTTTGGCTTGACATTTTATGTAATTGATTTAATTTGACTTTCCTAAATTTGGATGGTACCAGTTTTGTTAGTGGAACATCATCATGGAATCCTATACGTTATGAAATTATTGAATTATATGGAAATTATCCTATGTCTTAATATTTAGACTCATCCCAATACAAATATATCTTTATATGTTTTCAACAATTTAATAAATGACATCCTTTCTTGGGTTTAAGCAAGACCTAAGTTGATGTTTTTAGTTTTTAATTATGCAGGTCAATCAATTCAAATTTTTAAAATTGCCTTTCAGGTTTTGAATTGATATTTTAATATATCTTTGAAATCTTGAGATCTTCCATTTTGACTACTGAATTTAGGAATTGGATTAGTATTTTGTTTATCCTCAATCTTTAAATCATGTTCATGTTCATCTACAATTTCAGCCTTAAGTAAGCTCTGTCTAATGTAAGAAAGTCTATTATACTTACATCATTTCTTAAATACTCTCAATTAGATTTATTATAGGAGATGAAACAAAAATTAACTCAATTGAAAATCCTATATTTGGGCTAAATTCCGGATGGTATAAGTCTAGATGCTTCATTATTAAGTAAATCAACCACTTGCATTTTTGTAATCCTGGAACTATGGAATATTAAATGTAGTAAAATGGGAAGTAAGACTCAGTTAAGTTTGATAATGTTTCAAAATGTCCGAAACACAATGAATTGTGTTTCCATTTATCAACAATTATTCCAAATCTCCATATACGCAAATATTTAACATTTAAACTAATAGCTTTGTACGGACCTTGTATCAATGCTTCATATTTAGTAATTGTTATTATTAGATTGCATTGAAATTGGTCTATAGAAATAGCATTGTTTTCTCTCCTTGTGGATTGATTAAAACACACCTTGCTCTTACATCTTGATTTTGAACCATCAAAATTATAGAGTCCAAAATAAAAAAAATTAATTGTTGATTGCTAAGATTAACACATTTAGAAATTAACCGTTTTGAAAGAAGTTTCAATTTGAGAAATAGTAGTGTTCATCGAAAAAGGTGAAATTTGGGCATTGAATGATCCAAGAAGCAGTTACTACGAATAATTTCCAATAATATTATTGGTGAAAGCTGGTTCCATTTGTTTCTTCTAGTTCGGTGATTGTATGTTTCATGAATGTTTTGCGATCAAATCAGATTTGATTTGTTTACCATTGGCATGGTAACCACATGTGTAAACCAATCGATAGAAAAATATCCATAATTTGAGACCAATCCTACTTAAAAATAAGACATAAAATTCGAGTGTCTACTTTGACCAAAATATAATTACTTGTATCACATTTTCATTGGATGACATCTAATAGATACGACAACATTTCTCAGCACCGACTCTTATTCTATTCAATTTAACTATATGCAATAGATTTTTGAGGAGTGGTGTTCAATTTCATACACACCATTTACTTTGCATGATACTGAAGAAGCTCTAAATCAATAAGACAATTATGAACATTTTTGTTGAAAATCTCATAAGTCATAAGTAAAGAAGGAGTGTGAGAAATGGTCTATCACCAATTAAGACTAGATCACTGGGATTTTATTTGTTTGGAGATGACGGAGGTTTTTCCATATCTTGAAACTGAGCTACTAACCGATGGTTGTATAAGTATCTACGGTGAGTGCACCTTGAGTTCTCTACGTAAAATTTTATGTTGTTGTTTGATTTTTGTCATCTCGTGTAATGAAATATTTTCTTTAGTATTTTTCATATCTTCGTATATTATATTCATGTCTGAAACTATCAAAATTTTGGAAGTTGTAATAGGATCGGATGAAATAGGATCTGTTTGGATAGTTTTAGATTTTTTGTTGCTTGTTTTATCTCATGGGGAGAGATTTATGTCTCTCATTTGATTAGTCAAAGAAGATTTAATTCTTTTGTATGAGCACGAACTTAGCTTCTTTCTCCTGCGGGAGAATGAAATCCCATAACCATTGACTCAACTTCTTCCCTCAGACTCTAGTTCTTGTTCGGATGGTGAGGGATCTTAGTATCTTGATCGGATTCGGCGTTTGAAATCACACATTTGGGCGAGAAGTTGAAGAAGGGATTTTTTTTCTTAAATGGGCGAAATGATTTCTTAGGAGTTGATGATTCATGGCCCCGTTTCTTTTATGTGATCCTTATATTTCACATAGTGCTTACAACACTTTTTGAGACCTTGAAGATGAAATGGATCTTTCGAGCTTTAATTTTAGAATCTTGACTAAATGCCCTTTCTTAGATTTCTATCTTCCTATCTTGTGATCTTTTCTAATGTAAGATTCTTTTCTCTATAGCGAGCTTCTTTCTGTTCTCTAAAAGAATTATTTTACTAGCTCTATCTACAAAAATAGCTATATTAGAAGGTAAGAAATATACACTCTATTTGAACATCAACAACAAGTTTCGTGGTTGATTTTGTTTAATAACTTGTTAAATGCAGGTGGAAATATTTGATCCTTTCACACAATTTGTCTTTAGATTAGAAGAAGAACGTGATTAATGATGCAACGGATCTATCATCTCCAAATTTAAAAATTTCCCAATCGAGATTGATCTGGCTTTGGAAGTGAAAAGTACAGATCCTAAGATTCTTGTAAAGTATAAGGAAACAATATGACTACAATATCTTCATAAGAAACTCCATTCGAATTCATGGGTAGCATAAAATTATTGAAACATGTTCTTGACGAAGCCATCATATGGATTATATTTAGGTAATAATTTTTTCTAGATGATGCGAAAAGTTTGGATTTGCTATCGATACGGCCTGAGGATTAAAATTCAAGGTCGATTAGCCATGATGGGTGGTAGGAAGTTTGCGAAGATACGAAGTAGATCCGGAAGTAAGGGGAATGGATGAAGAACTTACAATTGGAACAAATACTACTCGTGATAGTGCGGTGTTTGAGTAGAGGAAATGGAAGAATAAGAAGATGTATATTGAGTAAGAGGATGTGAAGAAGTAGCGAAGGAAATTTGATATTACTTCACTCGTATCTAACTTAGATCTGGATAGAAACTTTTTGCAATGTAATTCTATTGGAAATTCAAAGGAGGAATTCCCAAGTTTTCACTTTTGGATATGGATTGTATACCAATTTTCTCTAAATAAAGTAGCACTTTTCTTCGAAGCAGTTGGGATTTTTCAGCGAGGAAATAGATATTCCTTCTAATTTTCTAAATTAAATCTGCCAGCTTGAAGAGACTGTGAGTGAATTCTAGAGTAGACAAATCGTAGAGATATAACGGGGAGATGATGGAAAGGTTTCTACTATTTCGTATTTGTTGTGATCTAGGGTGATGCGGAAGATGAAGAATGCTTTGAGGGAGATTGACTCTTATGAGGGCTTCTAGTTTGAGGTTTAGATTTGGAATTCCCATTTCGTAGTCATGCCCTCTTTCTAGTGCCCAACGAAAAGTTTTGAAATTTCAGAAATGTTTGTGGCAACAACAGGGGATAACCACAAATTAGGACCTTAAAGTAGTTCCTTTTCCATTTAGGATAGTGGCTGTTGGGTGTAATGGGACCAGTTTTGATTTGGAGTTTTATATGATTGTTGGATTTACATCAAAATATTTGCATAAAGAATTACTAGAAACTAAAAAAAAAAAAAATAGAATGAAAAACTTTGAATTAAGTTTAATGCAATATAACCAGGAGATAACCACCAATATGATGTGATCTAGAATATTCCTCTATTCCAATGTGATGATTTAGATCATCAAAAAATTTAATAGAATGAATACTTTTGTAAGATAATTCTCTTGAGAAATAGTTAATAAAAAAGAAGATGTAAAATATACTCACATACATCTAATGATCATATATTAATTAATTATTCTCTCCTTATATCATACAATAAATTTCATGATAATTGAATAAAAATAATTGATTTCATATATAAATCACATGACTAGATTCATCACTAATATTTAAAAAAATTAGCATACATGATAATAATTACAGTCTTGTGTCTTAATCTGTTATCGTCAGTGTCAATAGGCGATGTTCAACTCTTCTACCAATAAGAATACTTTCAAAGAATACAAAAGTGCATCAATAGTGATCAACAAATGACATATAGCGAAAAGGCCATGTTCCATTATTTTATCAAGGAATCTACAGAGAAACACTTCTGATAAGCAATTCTTTGTAAATATTTCTCTGATAAAATTTTTCACACTTCTCTAAATGCATGAGAAGGGTTTTAAAATACTATACTAACTACTTACGAAAAATAGATTATACAAAGCTATCTTATGAGGTGGTTTAGACAACCTTCCTCATCCTTGTCTTTAATTGCCTTTAAAAATTGAAATTAAAACAAACTATAATAATCATGTAGATAATAAGTTACTTCCCGGCTCTTCTTTTCTCACAAATGTTGGACATCAGAGTTGGACTTGTGGATGTTTGCCAAGTCATGTGTCTTCATTTGTCACAGCCAAATACCAGCGTCAATAAAATGGTTGTATTCTGGCAAATTCGAGACAATTCGGTGTCATGATCCCATTGTGAGGTTTGGCCCGTGCCGATCGCTTCCCTAATCGATCTTTTTTCATTTATTATAAGTACTTCTTCGGAGAGTTGACCTACATATTTCAACTTTGCTCTAAATCTACGATGTCAGACATATTTTTGATTTCCTTCTTAAATCGGACAGGAAATTATGCAATGTAGTGGTTAATCATTTTGACCATATTCTTTGATATACCTACTACTCTTGCTATGGCCAATTCTTCCTATTTCACTGTGCATCCCGATCATTAAGGTTATCTTCAGAAAGTCTAGTCTTTGGAAGGCCCATTTCTTCCTTCCTACGAATCTCTTTTCCATTCAATACAATCGAATCCTTTTGGTATTGAGTTGTTGAACCTCAATTATTTGATCAATTACTACATTATTCAATTGTTCACTAATTTCAGTTGATAGATTATACCGACATTTTTACCACAAACAGACAATTTTTGTTGTTTTGAGAGTAAGGCAATAAATTCCATGCTTCTTTTATGAATTCCTACCGATGAGCCACCTTCATATTTGATAAGATCTCTTGAATTTTTCAATCGGTGAGTTTTGCTAGATAAGTCATTTTTATGACTTATCTTAAGCATTTCCATCTCTTGTTGTACTGAGGAGTTGATGTTCGACCTTCGATTTAGAGTGCTTCTTTCTTCATCTAGTTGCTAGTATAGCTACCCTTGATTTTATCATATTTTCTGACAAAATGAATGCTTAACACTTTATCCATTGTTGCAATGGTGTATGCACCAGCTAAAATTAGTCTTGAGTTAAATTTTCAATTGGGTTTGATGGAGTATATTTCCATACTACTTCCTTCATTTCACAGGGTGTTTTAATCGATACCTTTTTCTTTGTTTCCTTACTAAATTTATGGAGGAGTTTCTGAGAATGTATCTGAGTGGAGGGATATTAGTTACCTTGAACAGACTTCCATCAGTTGGAAACATAGGAATGAATTATGTGTCTTGCGAGTTATCCAGACTTGATATGTTTTACCAACGGTTTGTCCCTTTGGAGGTAATAATTTATATCTTTTTGTGAGTAATTTTATAGGTGTTATCCAATGTGTTTCTAGCGGAGTCAGTTTTATCTAGTTCACTCTAGCTTTGTGAATAAATTCCTCTAACTGATTTCTTGGCTTGCTTGGACCTATTGTGTAAAAATTCGGATACATTTGAGTCTTTGTTCTACGAATTTCATTGAATCTTTGTAACTCTTAAGTTTAGGTTCAATTGAAAAAATTTGGACTTCTTCAAAAGTCCCAACGGATACAAAATATCTTCAGATAGATCATCAGTGTGTATGAGTTGATTTGGTAGAAAGAGTAAATTTGTTCATGATATTTTGGAGTTGAACTCCATTTAGGGAAAAATGGAGCTTCAAAGCTCAATCTTTTGACATTCTTTCAATGCATGATTGAAATTTATTTGAGCATGAATGTACCACATGAAATTGGGAAACTTGGCCATAAAAGACTTATTATTGCCTCAGATTTGAGCAGTCCATTACGAGCAGAGTTTGGTAAGCGACTACTCTTGCCATAATTTATCTTAAACATATAAAGGAAGAACATGCGGCGGCGGAAATAAGAATTGATGTATGAAAATGACTCTTCAATAAAATATCTCCCTATCATTTGAAGATTAAAATGGCTTCTTCAGTGAACCTAGGGCTCATTCTATGAGCTAGTGATGCAATGGTAGTACAACTCCATAACATAGCCTATGGAAATGTGGTACATAATTATATTCCCATATCTCTTTATGGATTCAAATGAATCGGGGTAGGATCCTGGGATTTCATTTCCATCCCATAGCGGAAATTTGGTAGAAAAAGCAGAGGATAAGCGTCAAAAACATACGTGCTCACTGAAAAAATTGGGAAACAGTTTTGGAGGAGGAAGTTCTTGTTTGGCAATATACCAACAAATTTCCTTAACTGATTCTCGGAAAGGATAGTTCCAATTATTCTATACAGAGATTAACATAAGAGTCAATTAGAAGCCAATTTATGGAGAACTTAGTATTATTAGGTAGACCATATGTCATAGCATTCTTGTTTAAAATTGTATGGATTTTCAAGTAACCTAAAAGGATACATACCTGTTTTCTCATATTTGAACTTTTTATCTAGTTTCCTCTATCCTTGAATTTCCTTGAAAGGGTCTTGATTTCTTCTTATAAAATTTGCTCTGTTGACTATTATGTAGATGTCTTGCGGGTGGGTAGTTTATACATGATTTTCTTATCTTTAGCTCGAAAGAACCTAGAATCTCATTCTTGAAGGTTTCTTAGCTGTCCCCATCTTGGATTGTTGAACTATCGAAGACACCCACCTAATCATGTCGGTATATGGAAGAAGAGTAGCCCTTGTTACTATCCTATGGAGGAAAGACCATGCAATATCTTTGAATTGTAAATTTGAGGGTGTTGCATCATCGAGTCATCGTGACTTCCACTACTTGCCTTTTTGTCTTTGAGCATAGTGTAGATATATTTTCATTTAGTAGTACCTCCATTAGTAGTGCGGGCTTGTATGCGAGGACTATGGGTGACTTTGTTTGTTCAGTTCTGCATGACAATACGTTTGGCATGTTTCTGAATCTAGCACTGCGGATGGACACATCTTGAAGGAAAATCCTATTCTAAAGAAAAAGTAAATGATAAAATGATGGAAAATCTATTGAAATGATATGTTTTTAAAGAAAACATACGAAATATTATATCTTACATTAATTAAATGATAATGAATCGATACTATTGCATTAGGATGATAAAAACATAATTAATATTTCCTAACATGATTTATTTCTGTAAAACCTTTATTAAAATTGTAAAACCATCGCATCGCTCCCTTTGAACCTATATTTATGAAATTACATTACCTTTTTTTTATGCAATATGTGATTTTACGATATTGCGAAGAAATTGCAAAATGTGACTCGAATATACGCAAAATGTAATGAACTTTGGTAGAATTGCTTAAAGTTTTACAATGTAAATCTGCGATATACGATTTGTAATGTCAGCTTATGAAACTTCAAATCGGTTGCAAAATAAGGTTTTGTTTATTGTTTTAGCTTTTATTGATAGAAATATTTATATTTTAGGAATGCAATTGTGATGAGTATTTTCAAGGATGTTTTTTTATGTGTTTTACTTTTTGTTTTCATGTTTTATTTAAACAAAAATAATATTTTTTGGAGTTTTAATTTTTTATCAAATGAAAAAATATATTTTTAATAAGAGTCCCTATTTCTATTTATAAAAGGTCTAGATTATTTTGAAAATAAAAATGGTGGGGAGTTGTTGCATAGCACAACACTATCAAATGTCCTCTATTTTTCCAAATTCTTGCACATACCTATACATCCTAAACACCTAGGGTTTATCCTTATGATAAATATTATGGAGAGTGAGAATAAAATCCACAAAGGAGGGAACCACTTCAAATTTCAGGCCCTCACCTTGCGAATTCGGTGCCTCACCTTTTTCCAAAAGATGTTTTGAAGGGTAGGATGCTTCGGGATGCAATGAGAAAATCACGGAAGAAGGTTGCCATCTCAGTGACAAGCTTATTTGCCACTAGTTTCGGTATGGAAGGCCATCATTGCGGGTAGAGTTAAACTTATCAAATGAGATGGATACTACCGAACAACAAGTATACCTAGTCATTGAAAAAAATTAGTTTAAGGGCATGGACATAGACTGGCAGATATTAAAAATTATTCCTCAAACCTCATGGCCAGAGAACCACCGAGTACATTTTCCATTTTAGATACCTCCTTGACAAATAATCTTCTTTGATTAGGATAAATATGAGATATTTCACATGTGAAGGATATTTCTAGGTTGTAAGGTACCATATAATATTATTGATGCATTGTACCTCCTACACAACCCTTGAATTTCCAAATTAATTTTACATAGTTTTCTTAAAATGAATGGGAGGTTTAGAGAAAAAACATAGATCATTGCAGAAGTAGTACTCACCATGGTCTAGTCAAACTCATTGTTTTGCATAATCTCAGTAGTAACCATGGCTCAGGAAACCTTCATGGAGAAAGTAGTAGCAATGCCTATCACTGAGTCCTCATGTCATGCATAACACACCATCACCACCGGTATTAGCCTGACTTGATGGAGGTTGGCTCTTCGAACATGAAAACTCATATTTCAAAGGCTCCTAGGGTTATTTAAGTCACTCCTTTTATGATAAGGGAAAGAGACGAGTACGTTCTCCCAAATCCATCAAAAATGTATCTACACTTGACAACATAGGTGAGTAAAGAGAAATAGAGAAGCATCCACTCAAGCATGATTGAATCACCATTACCAACATGATGAACAAGTGCCCTTGGAAGTTGAGGTGGCAGTGAGTTGAAGTGTCAGAGTTGAGGTCAGTAGGAGAAGGATGCGGGGAAATATGAGCTTAAGTTCAAACTCTCGAGGATAATGTCATGGAAACCCTACAACAAAATTGGCAATTGAAGGTGAAGAAGAGGATACAAAGAAAACCTAATGTAGATCCTAAGAAGATAAAGGTAGAGGGAACCAGTATGGATTTGGATTAAATCGAGGACATGGTATTTGGCTCTGATAAAACCAAGAAGGATAAATACAAAGAGGCCTTAAGAGTGACAGTGCTAGAAAGACAACCAACTCATCCCACTTAAACAATTAATCCTTGATGAGCTAATAGCTATGGAGATCTGTCAAAGAAAGGAATTCTAGTTGAGGAAGGTGAATGAAAATTTTGAGAAGCTCTTGAAAGAACAAAAGAAAACAACCTCCGAATACATGAAGAAATGGAAAATAGTACTGCCATAAACATGATTTCACAAATCAGGCTTAAACAACTGAAAGAAAAGGCTAAAGAAATTAAAATGAAGCTAAAGGAGAAGGATAGTTTTAGATTTGATGGTTGAAGCTTCATTGGTTTTTTGCGTAATCCCTGAGGTGCCACAAAATGATTTTTCTAGGGCACCTAAATGATAAATGGATTACATGGTTGGATGCATTTTGATGAGTACATCATAGACGAAGACTCTTTTTTTATAACAAGATCTAGTTTTATAGAAAAATCCAAGAAACCAACTAGTTTTCCATTCTTCTTCCACTTTTTTTACATGTGCTACATCTAGAGTAAGGTCGGAGACTAAACACGGAGCCTTAGTCGGTGGTTTTCAAAATTCAGATGTTTTGGAAGCCACCAGACACCTGAGATAGTTGACCTATCTTCTATATTTGGATTTAGAGTCCTAAACATCCCTCCATCAGAGCACAGTGGCGCTATGCATTGTAAAATACAGCGCTCTTGTACATGCATGATTCCTCAGACCTTATCAAACCTAGAAAAAAGTCATATTTTCGGATTTCATACTGAAGTTGGAATTGGAGTAATTGAGTGGGTTTTGGCCTCTTATCAGCACGAAACATGTAATTTAATGTGGGAGAAACACACTCCTTGTCTGCTAAGTTGAATTTGAGAGATGGTTTCTAACCTCCACAGATTCTAGGAAGTGACTCATATTATGTAATTATGATTCATTTTGGATGGGAATTTCAACTTTATGAGATTATCCACTGTTTATATTTTCTATAAGTAGACCCACTTTAGCCTTTTTGGGTTGAATATTTTTGTAGTGGGCTAATTGTCATAGCCTTTGGAATGAAATAAAAGACAGAAATCTTTGCCAGAAATTTGTTGAGAATCCCTTAATTTGTCTGCCAAATTTTTTCTTTCTCTTTGTATCTTTATCTTATCACTGTTAAGATAGTATGTTTTCTCTTTTTCATATACCTTCTTTTATCATTTTATCTTGTCGTTATAAAAAAAAAATCATGCCTTTTTGCTTTCCTTGTAAGATTTACATTATATGTCTATGTTCTTCTAAATGAATGAATTCTTCCGGTGATCAATTTCAGATTTTCTATCATTTCATCGTATACAAAATTCCAAACTAAACATGCTTTGATGCTAACTCAGCCTCATCATATTATTTTCAAATGACCTTGAATTCGGACCTCAAACCCTAAGATCTAGTCTCCTTACTATCATTCCTATCTGACAGCAAACATCAAGAAAAAACCACGATTTTACTCGGATTACATACCTAGCCTAAGATCATTATTAAATATTGATCATTTTAATTGACTACAAAATGACATTGAGAGAGCCTCTGGTCACAGTGGGCTTCATTACCTAACCCTAAGGTGGTGTGTGGCTTGCTTCCTTCATCCACTCTCGTAGCAGAGTTGGAGAGTGATAACACGTTGAAGTAGTTCCACCCATTGAAGGATGCCGCCGGCAGCCTCCAGAAAATATAGATGGCGCACAAACTTTGTGACTTGGGACAGTCGAGTTTGTGTTGAGGCCTATTGGAGATGGGATCCCCTCGAAGAAAACGTAAGGAAAGACTTGGAGGGTGAGTGGAGTGCATAGTTGAGTCTATTTTGAGTCAAAAATGGATTTTGGGTGGAGTCAAAATCCCTTATTATGTAATTGGATTGGATTATTTTGTGAGTGTTGGAATTTCCCATGGTTTAATTGTTGAAATTGTAAATTCAGCCTACATAAGAGTCTAGATAGGAAGTCTCTGACAATACTGAAGTGAAAAGAGAGACAGTAAGGAAAATAAATGATAGATATTATGAGATAGATTTGTATGCAATATTGTTTTTGGTCATGTTTGTGTGTGTTAGAAAAGCCTCTAATGGTTGTGTGCCCAGTACATGGAAGTCACATGTGTCCATGGGCCCCTTTGGTTGTGTGTGTAGACCCTTGTAGGCTTGTGTGCATAGAGGTGGAACTAATACTATGAGAATGATACGGCTATTAAGGAAAGAGCTGTTGGATATCTTATTAGGCCTACATTGATGTGTTTGACTTTACTTACTTTTATGATATCTTTTACAATTAATAAGAGGTTTTGATGTGAATTAGATATACCAAATTATTTTTATGGTTATTCAATTTTTTTAATCACATGGATAAGTAATACCACACAATATGTTACTAAGTTAAATATATGTGTTGAAAAAAACTTATTATTATTGATATATTTGACTGTGACTTTTAAGAAGGAAAAGCCTAAGGCCATAATCCTCCTCCCTCTAGATCACAGAAACTTAGTTTTAACTGCCTATATTCCCTCAATTGAGACTTGGGTCTACGCAAAGAAGATCATTTCTTGAAGGATCATTCTTGAAAATTTGATAATAATGGGTTTTGTTTACCTTTGCCAGTCACTTTAAACTAGGTCATTTTACATAGTCAACATCTAATGACGAGGAGAAAAATAAAAAATATATTGCATCCATAAATAAAGAAGCTAAGGAAGAAAGGTTTTGAAATGATAGATTTGGATTGTGTTAGCTATCAACACTCTAAATTTTGTATTCCTATCTCTATAATGACATTAGATCTATTGAATAAGTTTTTCATGGTTAGGTGCAATCCTTTACTTCTCAATGGAACAGAAGCTAAATCTCATCTGAGGAAAAGTGAGGATACAATGAAGTGTAAGACAACTGCGTGAGAAGTCTCATACCCCCACACCTACTACTAAACCAAACATTTCATTTATGTTGGAATGCTCTGAGGTTGCATTAAATACTTGTGAGGGTGGTGTTCTGTACAAAAAAGAGTTATAAAGTACTTAAAGGGAACTCTAGACTTTCGACTCAAGTACACAAGTTTGTGACTTTAGCTTGATTGGATACTCTAATTTAGATTTCGATGGAGATAAATAAACTAGTGTATTTAATTCAACTTATATTATAGTGATAGATGTTGATTTGTCTCATGTACACAAATGATGAGTTCAGTGGGTTACTGGCAAAAGGGGTATCACGTGGTAGCAATTAAAGCAAAAAATGAAATTATGGCTTAGAGTACGAGAAATATTTACGAGAAACAGTCACATTGACTCCTCACTAACAGTGAAATGTAACCTGCCAAATACAATTATTTAAGAACACAGTTTAACAGTCGAATATGCATAAATACAAACATCATAAGTCACAGACATCATGTTGATGCTAGAATAAATCCATACTGCAGTGACATAAAAAATGAGAAATGACATCTTCACCAAATCACTTGGAAGGAAAAGTTTGAAATGTATTTAGAATGATGCTGAATACGCCCTCCTTTAAATTAAGGGGGGAGTATGACACATAATATTTGAGAATAGGAAATTATGTAAATATTGTAAGAACAAAAGCAAGGAAATTCAGAGATGAAACTAGTAGATGAAGCTTAGTAAATATCCATCTCTTATATGCATAATATGTTCCTCTTAATGCCAAATATATATATATATTTTATGATTTATATCACAGAAAGAATAGGATTGAATCCACTCACATGTTGAATTCTAATGGAGATTTAATGGCCTTTAGGAAATTTCAAACCCCCATTCTCAATAGATGATAGAAAAGGAGTAATATTTAAGTGCGACTTTTTGGAAAGTTTTTCGGTTATTTTATGATGCAGATTATAGAATCTGACATGGATTCGTGAAATCATAAGTTTTGCGGTGAAATATTTCTAAAATAGAAGTTTGAGAGATTTTGAGGGCCTTGAATCCATAGGACTGATAAAAAATCAATTATTATTTCACGGATTTTAATGTAATTTTGATAAAACTCATTCACACTTAAAAGAGCTGAAATTTTAATAAAAGTGACATGAATTTAATAGTTAGGTCCATACCTCCTCTAACGAGTTTTCAAAACAACAAAGGGACCCAAAACCCGGTGGTGTCATAAGTTTACATATAGATAGTGTTGTGAAGTTTATTTCTCGAATTGAGTTGAACTTCAAACTATAGATACTAAGGAACAATGATGAATGCAGATGCTATGAAAGAAATTTCCCAGCAGGACATGTCTTGGGGGGTGGAGACATTGTGCTCAAACTTTATGATGAGCATACAGAATAAGGTCGAAGGCCATAATTTGTAGATGTTTTCATCATGGGGTCTAAAGTTGAAGAGGAGAAATAAGACAAATGTATGCTTTTCCTTGAAGAAATAGAATGAAAGTAGTCATGGGAAAATCAATGGGGTTGTAAAACTTTGTGGAAAATCTAGTTTTCCTCTAAAATGTCACATGATTTATGTTTGTGGAAATTTCACAAAATGTCAACATTGATGTCACAAGTTATACGGTAAATTAGTGGTAATTAAAAAGTACATCTAGCCATTGAAATAAAAAAATGTGATTTCTGGATCAGCCTTATGAAGAATATACTGGTTCTTATCTCCTGGCTTAACCTAGTCAAAATGTGGACCAAGCATGCTAGCATAGAAATTAGTCAATGGCTTCCATAAAGAATAGAAATGGGAATGACAACTTGAAGCCCAAGAGGTAGTACATAATATCAGTGGATTTAGACAATAGAAGATAAGATATGCTTTAGTACAAAGGGCCGTCCTGAGAGGGAATCAATATTTTTTTTTTTTTGGTTACAAATGTCATGGTGAGATTATTATGCCCACCAATGTGATCTACGGAGTTGATAGAAGAAACTAGAATACCTTCTTAGCGATTCTATCGAAAATCGACAAATGTTACGTAACTAAAACTAATGGCATTTGAAGTAGATGGTTTCTAAAGTTCAACCAATAATATCATAGATGTTAAATTAAATATGTGCTATTTGTTTGAGCATTGTTGAAATGTACTAGGATTATCGTTTCAAACCATTGAAGATGTTGGAGTGATAGGTTTCATGACATGTTATAGTGAAGCATCATATCAAAACATAATAATAATAATAAAACATACTAGAGATGTTGAAGTGATGAGTTACATGAGATATTATATAAACATCATATCATAACACGATGATAATATAATGTAATGTCGACTTATTAAAATAGTAATTAAAAGTTAAAAAAAAAAAAAAAAAATTAATAAATTCAATGAAATTGAATTTACTTATATGTAATTTTTTTTTTATTTAATAACATTTAAAAAATATATATTTGATAATTAAAATATTAATAAAAAAAAAATAATAATTAATATTATAAATAATAAGTTGATTGATTGAATTATTTTATGCTAATTTTATTTTTATTGATAAATTCTAAACAATTTCTCTTAAAAAACCATGATATGCACATTTCGTTCCATGAAATTTAAGCAATGTATTGATTTTATATTTGTAATCATGTATTTCAAAATTTCATCCTTAAATTTAATTAATAAACATATATTTACAATATCAAATATTTTCTTATATAAATAGGTGAATCTATATATATATATATATATATATATATATATATATATATATATATATATATATATATATATATATATATATATATATATATATATATATATATTAAGATTAAATTTTACCATATAAATTAAAATAATGATAATTCAAATTTGTCCCAATAATATGTCATAATTTCATATTTAAATTTAATTAATAAAAATAAAACATAACATTTATAATAATTTCTTTATCATCAATATTATGCATATCACATAATAAATAAATAAAAATGAGAAGAAATGCCAAAAAAATGTGAGAGGCACATATGTAGAGTACTATCAAAACTTAATAAAATTAGAAATGACAACCCAAAAGATTTGTGTATAATTTTTAAAGAAATAAAAATAAACTATCTCAAAAGATTTAAACAATTATCCATAATGGTTTATGAAATATATGAATATTAAAATACTTTTACAAGAACTTAAACACGTATATTACGTATTGAATGAGATAATTAAAATATTTTCACAAGATTATTGAGGTTGTAGCTTTAACCTTTTTTTCAAAAATATCATATACGTTAAAAAATGACAGATTTTTCAATCAATTGTAAGTTTTAGTGGTTAGCATTAATGGTTAAACTCTTTTATTATGTGTTATAAGTTATTCAGCTTGGAACACACAATGTGATGCAATATTTCATAATCAAGATGAGATGATAGTATTTTTAATTAAATTCTTCCAAAAATAAAAAATAAAAAACAAAATGAAAAAAAAAAAAAAAATATAAATAAATTGAAGTGAATAATCTAATTACTTTATTAACAAATAAATATTTGATTAATAAAAAAAAATCTTATTATATATTTTCCCTATTTTTAAAACTTCTAAATAATACTTGTCACCCAAAAAAAAATTAATTAAAATTAGTTAAGTTGATTAATTAAAAATGAGTTATATATTTTCTTATTTTTGAATTTTCTAAATAATTTTGTCAACACAAAAATTAATTAATTAAAACTAGCTTGTATATTTTTTCTGATTTATAATCCTCTAATCCTGTATCATTTTTACAAATTATTTATTTAACATTTTTTGGTAAAAAGAAATAGTTAATCAAGAAACATCTGATCAAATTCAGGCAGTACAAAGATTAGCACGGTCGATGGCAAAGATGATATATAATTTTTCAGAAATGGTCAAATTATTAAAAAAAGGAAAACAAAACAAAACCAGGTAGGTTGAAATTGCGTGTATGCAATTTTTTTTATATATATATTGTAATGTTAAAAATATTAAAATGCTTTAGGTTTTACAAAAACTTCAATTTAATATATATAAAATTTATTAATGAAATATATTTGTTTTTTTTTATTAATTTATAGGCCGACAATATTTGTGAAAAACTCTTTAAAAAAACTATAATATTAATTTTTATTATATTCTTTTAACTATTTTAATTTAATAAATGAGAAAAGCCCTTTCGAAGGGGACAAATAGACTGTGCATGAATATCTGGTGCTACAAAAACGGATGACGATACATAAATATACGGAAGACAGAAACTGCGTTGAATTCATATGGGAATTATGCGAGGTACGTGGCTGCTGGTGTTCTTAAGGTTTACTCGAAAATAGTTTAATTGGCGAATGTGATTGGATGAGGCTATCAGGGATGACGGTTCCTCATGGAATATACAGAATAATTTTCTCCATTCTTATCAGATAATTGACCACTTTTTGACAGGTGGTAAGCTTCTTTCAAGGATGACGTGGCTGCTCAGACAAATAACTACTTTTTGTTGGTTAAGGAACACAAAATATCGGATTGACAGGTGGTAATCTTTTTCCGGGGATGACGTGGCTACTGAGGCAACCTGCGAAACGCACTCGCTCTTGCCCATCTTCCAGTCGGCCATAACTTTGGTCCTCTTTCATGTTCTTAGAAGAGCAATGAATTATAAAAAGTAAATAAATTTTCCCTTACAAATTTTATAATTAAAAAATAAATAAGTTTAAGTTTAATAAAAAATTGATTTTTATTGGGTGTAGTGTAATTGGTGATCGAAATAATACTAGTTACGTAATAGGTAGTGTAACATACATTGATAACTTCATATAGAAATGGCAGGGAGTTAAAAAAAAATTATACAAATTACCCACGAGGGTAACTATCCAAAATCACTATTAGATATTTCTTTACCATTAGATAGAATGTTCACTAGTTCATGGTATTACAACCTTGAAATCATATAAGAATAGTAAATTGCTTAACCATTAAGCACCTCTATTGTAGTACATTAAGATAAAACTATATGATATAGCCTTGCATTCATTTCATTATTCATAGTCATCACATATATGACATTACGAAAATTACAAGCAAAGAAATGAATCCACATCCTCAAATTGACACAATAATAATCACATCATTGAACACCAATATATCTTGTAAACCTCGTAGGGTGAAAACAATCAAGCGTTTAATTTTATTATTATGGCAGCTTGTGAGAAGTGTTGACTCACTCAATGATTTATAAGGAGACCATCCCTTAACCATCGTTATAAATCTTACAAAAATACAAATATCTAGCTTAAAGCCATTACAATAAATACGATAGCATTTATACCCAATCTTCATATTTTCACATACTTGGTGGCATGGATACACTTTACAATGGTTTATACGTACATTGGATCATCCTATGACTGGAATTATTTATAAACCATAATCATTTACACCACTAGGTTAAGCATAATATTTCCTTTGTACATGTCACCATCATTTCCTTGTTGATGGTGCCTTCCAACTCTCGGTAGATGTGAGATTCATAAAATGTAATCAATCATTTCATAAATCTATACTAGAGAAGCTTCTTCCTCTACTCTCATGTAGCCTATTCATGACATGAAAACAAAATACCTTGACATCCTCCCTTTAACAACACTTATTGCATGGAAAAATTTTAAACCCTTCTAAATTTATATATATAATAAATAAGTGATCCCCATGATACATAGGAAAAATGGAAGGCAATTTGTATATATAATATGTATATATAATTTTTTGGCGAATATCTCTGCAATTATATTATCTTGTAAAATCATGGCGAATCACTAGTACAAATAAGCGAATCACTACCTAAAATGGTAATCGTTGTCTAGTAGGGACAGAGTGTTGGCTCCAATGAGATATGGTAGTTGAACTAGGAGTAGAAGGAAGAGAACCACGAGACCCAAGCATGGCACATGGTGACTTGTGAGGGAAGTAGTTCTCGTGTAGTTTGGAAAAGCGTGTTCATACAGTTACTTCAATGCGTAGTGTTGCTCATGCTACTGCCCGATATTGAGGTTGGAGAGGAGTTTAAGGAAACATGGAAGGTAAGCAATGGTGGAGAATTACAAAGAGTACCCCATGAATGGGCTCCATTTTGCCCTTTGGTATATGTGCCTGCAAGATCTTCTGTCCATTGAACCAACAATTAACCGTTCAACCAACAATCAACTGGACTTGATTAGGTACGAGTCAACTTAGACTAATTTTCAAAACTATGCTTTGCACTATCCCATATTTATCACACTAATGCTACACAACATTGTGCATTTGCACCCAACTCTCAATAATTCTTTTCCAAGAAAAATCTATAATAAGAAAATTATTTTACTATATTCTAAAAGGTGAAGATGTCGAAATCATACCACAAAGTGAAAGGAAATAAAATATCTTTCCTCAAACCACCAAGTATATAAAGAAAACAATAATGATTATAATAGTAGAACTAGATCTATCGATATATCGATCTATGCATGATATGAGAACCATAAGAATTCAAGGGACTAATTTCAAACTCAACAAAATCCTCTAAACAAGAAACAAACAAACCACTAAAATTTTCAAAGATATCAAGACTAGACATTAACACAATTTCATGTACTTGAATAAGCCCATTTTTGCTTAGCGTTAGACTTCTTAAATTAGTCCTTTATCATTTAATACTAGGACACTATCTATGTGAAAAGAAATAGGTCCCAACTTCATCAAATCCGACTTCATTTCCAATCAAAGATCAAAACTAGCTTCGTTTCCAATACCAGTATAAAATCACACATTTTTCAAATATCAATAATTATTTTCCAAGAAAATATAAAACTCGAAACTCAGGAAAATTCCCCAAACACAAGCAACATATATACCATTAAAATTTTCCAAGATGTCAAAGCTATACATCAAGGTAGTTTCATGTACTTGAATGAGCCCATTGATGCTTTGCATTAGTCTTGTTAAATTAGTTATTTATCATTTAATACTAGTCAAACACTATCTATGTGAAAAGAAATAGGTCCCAAAATCATCAAATCCAGCTTCATTTCCTGTCACAAATAAGAAACAAAAAATGTAAGGATTAAATATGAAACATCAATCTTAAAATAACACACATGAAAGAAATGTAGCTGCAATGTTACAATGAAAAATACAAAATATAGAACCCATTTTTACCTGAATTTGACATGTAGTAATCTTGCATGATCAACGGAACATGTATACCGAAATAAGAGTCCTAGGGTATTTCAATTTCCCAATTCTCATCTTGGTCATCATTTTCTACATTGTGAACATGATCTTCTCCAGATGTACTGTCATTATGAGCCTCCAAAACATTATGTTCTGTATCAAGTTCATTAGATAAATTTGTTATATTGTTTTCTCCCTTTCTATCACAATCTGATCGCCAAAGCGCTAGTGCTCTTTCATATGGAAAATTGTCAACGTCATACTTTGTTACATATAATATTAAACATGTATCCACATGTTTATCAAGCTTTTTCCTCAACTTTGACTTCAAAAATGATAGTGCACTAAACATTCTCTCATCCTCCACTGATCCCAAAATCATGGTTTGACACAAATCTACTAATTTAAAATATTCTGATATGTTTTCTTGCAGGTATTGGCTAGCACTTAAAGTATTCCATAATCTTGTTATAGCACCGTTTTCATTAGGATTCTCCAAAAAAGGATATTGGTTCCACATTGTTTCAGCAAAGTGTCCACCTTGTTGATAAAATTTTGATGAATCTAAAATACCTTCAATCTGTTCTCCATGTATCGAGACTTTCTTGCAAAAGTGGTATTGATATGCAATTTATTCGACCTAAAAAGGTTCTATTTATTTCCGTGGGATTTTCATTTGATGTTCCTTAATATTCATTGTTTTATAAGAAAAAGGATTGTTGTATTGTATACATGTATCTGGTCATCAACAAATTCTGTTAAAATATATATATCAATATATATATATATATATATATATATTGATTCACAGGTGTTTAGTCATAATTTTTTCTATAGCATTGTTTTTATATATCTGGTTACTAGGTGGTTGGTCTATTTAATAGTTATTTGTTAGTTTGTTTAATAGCTCATTTCTAATGGCTACAAGTGGTTGGATTGTGGATGTGTAATGTTCAAATGTTTGGAAGTTACTCAGTATCGCAAATCTACATTATTCCTAAAGTACTTTGACAAGCTAATATTTTTCAACAGAAAAAAATAGCCTTTTCATTATAAAGAAAAAGAGAGTACATATGTCATGGACCATGGTTATGTCTCTACATGCTTTTACATCTTGTTTTTATTTGTTCCTATAGTAGGATCATAGATTAAACTTTATATATTCCTCCTGAGATCTAATCAAAACAAAATACTACATCTTTCAGCATACATGAATTACTACAACTATCTTCAGTTAAGATTTTCCCATAGTCCATAGCCTTTCCTAATTTTAACTGTGTTACATGACAGTTATCTTCAATGTTCCACCAAGTTACCTGGAGGTGGGGGCGAGAGAGTGGGGATACACGGGAGTGGCCTATGCAAAATCTCCCCACCAATTTTTAGGAAACGTGGGGGGACGTTGGGGTCTTAAAAAATTATAAATATAAAAATATATGACATATCGTTGAAATTTTAATATTTATAGTGCAATTTTTTTATCATTATATAATATATAACACTTGCATCATGAAGGATATCATACATGTAAGTTTTTAACTGTGATTTTAAAACACTGGAGACCATGGCCTTTATGTCAAATAATAGAAGATAAAAAGGGAGGAAAAATACACTATATTCTTGTGAATTTTGAAAATGGTTTCATTTCTCATAAGTAAAGGTGGCAAGAACTTAAAAGAATCTACTTCTCAGCAAAACAGTTTCCTGTTTAGATCTAATTGAAAATTACTCATGAGAAATTTGTGTGTGAGAACAATTTAAATGTTCAGCACCGCCTTCATGTTGTAATAGGGGTTGATTAATGTCAATGTTAGACACTTCTATTGTTGTAATTGTGTTGTTGTTGTTGGATTCATTTTAAAGTACATTATTTTTTGTGCTTGTATCCAATTTGGATTGATCCTTTGCCTTGCCAAACAATACAACATAAATTTGGTAGTGGCGACAGCGTCAGCATAAATGAAATGTGAAATGAACAATGAAACATTGAAATAAACTTTTAAGTTAACTCAAACCTTTAGAAATTTAGAATTTTTCACTAGGGAAATGACCCCTCACGTCCCCTTTGCCCTAGGAAATGACCCCCAATGGAGGATTCAACCCGGAATGTCTAGGAAATGACCCCTGAGAAGTTTCCTCACATACCCTATCTTTTGGGAGCTTGGGGAAATGACCCCGAGCCGTCCCCAAGTCCCTTGAGCGCGAGGGAGCTAGGAAACTCGACCCCCAAGTGGTGGTATGCGACCCTGTGGAACACTGTTTAATTTACCTAACATCACAAAACTTCTGCAAAGAACATAAAAAAAACTCAAATTTAGGAGAATTTAATACTCCCAGGATTTGACATTGCATTATTGACAAAAGTAGCAAAAAATAACTTCCCAGGCTCCTTTCTAATGCCCCTCTTAGATAGGAGATCTGCGGTCTTATTTTGCTCTCTGTAAATGTGCCCAAATGAAATGTTCTGAAAGGAGTCTGCCAAGTTCCTAATATGGCTCATCCAGTTAGATAGGATGGTCGGGCTGAATAGAGAGCGCCCCTTGACCCATTCTATTATTCCTTCTGCATCTCCATAGATATGCACTATCTCGAGCCCCAACCATCTAGAACATGACAAAATACCCCACAAAGCAATAATGTTGGCCTTGTTGTTTGTGCCTCTGCCTCCCTCCCACCAAAAGTGATAAAATCTTCCTGGCTCAATCACTATAAGGGCTCCGCAACCACTGTGCCATTGTTTGCATGCCCCATCGAAGAACCATGCCGAAAGATCCTTCCAAATATCCTTATACATTATCTGCCTCTTTTTTGTGTGTTTCTTTAACGGGCCAATTTCTGCCCAATATGTCGATGTCTTTATGATGGTGGCTCTAACATTAACCTCATTCTGTTCAAATAAATGTGAATTCCATCACCTCCTTATTGACCAAAAAATATAAAAAAAGAGACCTGAATTCCAGCACCTCCATATTAACCAAAAAATATAAAAAAAATAAAACCTGAATTCCTTTTGAGACTTAAACCAAGATAATAAATTTTTTTCTAAAAATTGAGTGTCCCATACCCGAATGATGTTCAAAAAATCCAAGACACCTTCCCACACTGCCACTGCAAATGGGCAATGCAGAAAAAGATGACTGACTTCCTATACAATGGGCAATGCAGAAAAAAGATGACTGACTTCCTATACAGATGTTATTCTTACCGCATTATTTTTTTAAGCAAAACTGGCCACTGAAGTTTAACTTATGATTTATGGGTGTATGCGGAATAGCTTCAAAGCCTTAGTATGGGGAGCCTAGAGAAATTCAAGTTGTTGTTGGCTAAATAACTAATTAATAACAATTATTTAATTATTGTACGTAGTAGGTTCTTAAATTATTCCAATGCTCAACAATTTCAGAGCAAACAAAGGTCCTATAGGCAGAGTACTAGTAGATAACATTCTCCGTTAGTGTGGCATGTTTGTATAGTGGTCATTCCCACTGGACATGAAATCTTCGACCTTGAACAACTATATGTCCTCAGAAAGAACCTTTGTGGGGGCTTGCCGTTTATGATATTATTCAATTTAAAGGCATATTCATTTGCCATGTGTTTTTTACTAAAGCCTTTCTCATGGTGCCAACAACAACTTGAATGTCTTCTTTTCAATGCCCTGCACTAATGAATACCTCAATTGTTTGTTTGAAACAATATTGTGGTAATAGGTTTCTTCAACTGCTGGATTGAAACAAACAATATTGTGGTAACATGTTTTTTCAACTGCTGGATTGAATAGGTTTCATCATAGCAGGTTTTTTAATTTTTAACATTTTTACTTTTAGCCTTGATGCAAATTTATATTTAATACCACCTGTTCCCCAAGGATGGATTGCCCTGTGAGCTAATTGTTATATGTTCATCGTCGACTGATTCAATGAACAATACAGGGATAGGTGCGCAGGGTGTGTAAGCTGATTGCAGGGGCAATAATAAACATCTTGGCAGGGACTTGCTGCCTCTGCAGCCACTCTTGTTTACTTGTAGCAATTGATTCATCCCAGCGATAGGGTAAGTAGCTACCTTGTGTCAAAAATTACATTATGAATATAATTCAGTTATAAGAAATACTAAATTCTAACTTGCACTACCTGTGCCCATTGAGTCATCCAATGTTTGACTGCCCATGATCTATTCGTTTATTACCTTTTCATGTATTTCCTTTTGTTCTCTTCATGATTAGCCTTGTATTATCTCCGTTGGAATATTTGTACTTGAAAATTTGGCCACCTCAAACAATGAAGTAGACTGGGTGCCGATTAGCATTACAACATGCTTGAGGTTTATAAACCCCAACTTTAATATTATGTTGAAACACTAAATCCATGAGTACAAGCTCAAGCTTCTGTCCATTGAACTACATTAATGCTCACATTTTCTCCTTTTGTGAATCGTTGTGTGCCATGTGCGCAAGATACGGCCGTGAACTCCAATATATACCATGCCCGTTTGCTTACTCACTGTGAGCTTTGAATGTTCATATCTCCTTTTTAATGGTGAAACTTGTTAGAAAAAATTAATTGAATTCTAACATTACAAACCATATTTAATTCCACCATAATTATAAACATTTTATAATCCTCGGTAGGAATTTCATAGGCAGTGAGACAAGTTTAAACCAATGGTCAACTGTTAGAAAATTCTTATATAAAACAAAACTTTAAAATGAATGACCAGGATTTCAAACAAATTCCAGGTAGCATAGCTTACTTCACAATATAGTCAAAGTTTCCAAAACATAATATATTAGATGGAATAAACAAGTTCACATTATTTCAACGTTTTAGTCACACAGGTATAATTTTCCTTCATTTAGTCTGAGATGGAATTAACAGGTTTACATCATTTCATGTTTTGGTCACACAGGTATATACAATATAATAGAATGTTGAACTTTGACTATTTGTACATTGTTACACAACTATTTACAATACATTATTACACAACTATTTACAATACATTAGAATGATGAACTGTCACTGTTGCCAGCATTGTTGCTAGGAGCACTTGTACCAGCCTTGTCGGCACTGTTACTTGAACTGCCCAGTAATCTTTCATATGATATTTGATTAGAATTTGACTTCGGGGTAGCTTCAATAAAAGTGTCTCGAATGGTTTCTAATGTGTCTACAACGTCTATCATATTAGGTCTTCTTTGAGGGGATTGTTGTGTGCATAGAAAGCCCACTCTTATGAGTTGACCAAGGCACATTAGCTTTTTATCTTCTTCAGTAGTATTTGTGTTACTAGTCTTCAATAGACTTCTGTCTACTACTTCTTCTAATTGATTTGGAAAACCATTACTCACCCATTTTTTCAAGTCCATTCCTTCTACAGACAAGGTATCGATGGTTTTCTTTCTTGTGAGCATCTCCAATAGCACTATTCCATAGCTATAAATATCACCTTTTGTTGTGACCTGCCCTCCTTGTCCATATTCTGCATTTTCATAGATATGGTCAAGTTTTAATATTCACAGTTTTCAATAAAAGTAGAAAACTAAAGACAAAATATGTTATCCAGTTCAAATTATACCTGGAGGAATTTAGCCTACAGATCCTTTGAGTGAATATGTAGAAATGGATGCTGCTTCCTTGGAATTTGCAAAACATATGGTAGCAATTCCAAAGTCTATTAAATACGCTGTGAGATCATCCCCAAGAAGCACATTGTTGGGTTTTAGATCACAATGAATCACTTGCATGAAACAATGATGATGGAGATATGCCAAACCATGTGCAATGTCTATTGCTATATTCAACCTTTGAATCAAACTCAAAGCACTTGAACCTTCTTCACCATTGAGATATAACCACTTTTCTAAGCTTCCATTTTCCATGAACAGAAATATTAAAGCTTTGAAATCCAGGTCTGAATAACAGGTTATAATTTTAATCAAATTCCTATGTCGAACTCTACTCAAAACATTGCACTCTCTCTCAAAACTCTTATTTGCCCCTTCATTTTCCAAACTGAAAACTTTAACTGCTACAATTGTGCCATCATACATAACCCCTTTGTACACTTTACCAAAACTCTCAACCCCAAATAAGTTGGAGTCACTAAATTCATCTGTGGCAGTCACAAGCTCCCTATAAGAAATTCTTTGGTGACCCACTTTTAAGGATACTAAAGCCATTAGTCTCTTGTGATTACGTCTCCACAAGATACCCAAAAACAAACACAATATAGCAATTGCTGTAACTGCTCCAATAGATATGATAACTCTTTCCACATGAAAATGACTTTTATGTTCACTAGCAGAGCAGAATGGAAATCTTACCCAACTTCCACATAAACCCACGTTTCCAATAAATGCAGAGGAATCGAGCTTTTTGAAAATTCCACCTTTAGGGACTTTTCCAGATAACTCATTGTAAGAAAAATTTAAGAAAGAGAGCTTTTTGAGTTTTTCCAAAGATATGGGTATTTCACCTGACAAATTGTTGAAAGAAAATTTTATAGAATAAAGATTTTGAAGTTTTCCAAGTGAAGCTGGAATAAATCCTTCAAGTGCGTTGTGAGACAAATCTGTGGAATAAAGATTGTTAAGCTCACCCAGTGATGCTGGAATATGACCTTCAAGTGCGTTGCAGGAAAGATTTACAACTTGAACCATAGTCATTTTGCTTAGTCCCGAAGGTATTGTGCCTTCTAATAAATTGTTTGAAATGACGAAACCCTGAGCCAAATTTACCAGACTTCCCATCTCTGGAGGTATGGGCCCACTGAGCCTGTTATATGACAAGTCTAAAAGTAGCAACTTCACACATTTCCCTAAGGTTGCAGGTATAGTACCTGATAACTGGTTATTTCTGAGATTCAGATAGTCTAGCCACTGGAGGTAGCCAACAGTTTCGGGGATTCTTCCGGTGAGATTATTTCCCCCAGAAGATAGGACCCCCAGAGATTTGAGTTCCCCTATTTCCATTGGGATGTTTCCTTTCAAATTGTTGCAACCCAGATATAACCTTTCCAACCTTTGAAGCCTATTAAGTGAAGAAGGAATCGCTCCGGTAAAATTATTCTCCGCCAAGTCAAGGTACGTTAAACTAGTTAGGTTTCCAATCTGTGTAGGTATTTCTCCTGCTAAATGATTGTAACCCAAGTATAGGATACTCATGCTTTTAGAGAGCAAGCCAATAGAAGAGGACAAACATCCGGTGAGATTATTAGAGTATAAGACGAGTTCCCGTAAGGAGGAACAGTTAGTTAGAGCAGTAAGAAAGGGCAAGCTCGTGGTGCTGCCGCTAATCATTTGATTATTACTTAAGAGAAGCCGCTGGAGTTGCATCAACTTACCCAACTCCATGGGCACTACCCCGCTGAGCTGGTTTTTCCCGAATTCGATGACTTGAAGCTTCGTACAATTGAACAAGGTAGCGGGAATGCTTCCACTCAAATGATTACCATACAGATATAATGCCATCAATTGGGTGTGCCTGGTACACAATTCCGATGGAATGTGACCAGTCAAATGGTTGAGACTTAAATTCAAATTTAGGAGATTTGTGCAGTTTGAAAAGGAAGAATGAATTTGCCCCGTCAAACTGTTACTCCGAAAATTGATGCTTTGGAGAACACTCAACTTACTCAAATCGGAAGGAAGTCGCCCATGAAGGTTGTTACTTTGTAAATCTATGTAGACCAAAGAGGACATGTTTCCCAAGCAGGCGGGAACTGTGCCAGATATATTGTTCTATCCTAACAGATAGTATTGTAATTTGGACAGACCAAACAATTCTGAGGGAATTTTTTCTCTTATATTGTTTCCGAACAAACTCAATATATTTAAACTACGACATCCCCCCAATTGATAGGGAATGTGACCATGAAAATGGTTATGGCTAAGGTCGAGTTTTACTAGTAACGAGAGATTGCCAAGAAGAGGAGATATTGCACCTACTAATCCCATGCTCGAAACATTTAGGGCCACCACTCTGTGCCCACTGCATCTGATAATTTTCCATTCGCAGACTGGAAAATTTGATTTCCACTTGGTGGGTAAGGATTAGAAAGGATCATTAGTGATTGCAGACAGGAATCCAAGCAGAGCCCCTTGGTCGGTAGCATTTCTTAGATGAGCACCGGAACCATTAGATAATCGAACCATGGCAAACCCAAAGGGAATGACAAGGAGAAACAAATAAACGAGTAACAGAAACATTCTGATACTACAAATGGAAAGAGAAGGAATGTACCATATCTCCATCACCTCCTGCAACAGAATAAATTTTGCAAGCATAACGAGAGGTTGCATTTTCTTGATATATATACATTATATATAAAGTGAGTATATCTCTGGAGGAGAACTACAGTGTAAGGCGAGGGCGTCCATTCAACAACAGGTGGATCGCAAGTTGCAACACACAATTCAGTACGACATCCTTCCCCAGAAGAAATTGAGAGTTAATAAAATCAGATTTCATTGTGACTGCAGTGGCCGTCACATTTCAAGTGGTCGGCCTTGAAGTGTTCGACCACATTTCGGCAACATCAATCAAAAACAGAATCCAATGCGTGAAAACAGAGTTTTACAAGATAACGCCGAAGAATATACCTTTGAACAAACTGGCGAAAAGCGGGGTGCCTCTGTGTTATTAGTCAGCGTTGGAGTCTGGACTCTGAGAGCGTCGAGCGAGCTTGTACATGCGGCGTGCACTTGAGGTCGAGCGCGTAGGCTGTGGCGAGTGTTATCTCCCACAACAGTGAACACCAATACCATCTCTTTCGAACTGTATATCTCTGATATATACCAACTATGGGAGGGCCCTAACACCGAACAGACCAGAGAGGGTCAGCCTCGCTCAGCCAGCAAGAAGATCGGTGTCCAGCGGCCAGCCACCTCTCCTAACCATTGAAAAAATTGGGGCGAATCACTGTAACCCCTCCTTTGGACCCTGTAAATCCAGGCGAATGCCATGGAAATCGGCTCCATAAGAAAAAAAATTGGGGCGAATTTCATTTTTCCAATTTTATGCGCCCTTTTTTTGGTGGGCTAATACTTAATAATTAATTATTTTTAAAATATTTATTGGGCTAACGTTATTAAACTATAGAAAATGGGTTTTATGTAAAAAATTCGCCCTATTAAAATTGAAAATCCCTTAAAAATTTCCTTTGGGCTAAAATTCGCCCCTAAAATTTTCCCTGGATTATTCCTTCTTGTATATGGTATTTTGATGTAATTGAGGCCATTTGTAGCATTTATGTTAGCCATGATATTGGTGGTTTGTGGGGGAGGCCACATGATTCTTGGTGTGCACCATTAGCACCACATTTTACTTTTATGATCCTATCTTGTAGGATGATTGTAGCAGCAAACAAGTGGTTGAAAAGACACTTGTTATTCTTTTTTTTGAGGCAGGCGGGGGATGCGCTGCACTGGTTCCATATGTGGAACTATGATCCACCTTCTGGTTGTCATGTGGCAACTTGTTTCTATTTGTTGTTGCTCCCATATATTGATGATGCTCTTATGTTTATGGTAAGATTTGTTGGTAGGGTGGCACAAAGGTTGAAGCTGCCCATTGGGAGTATAATTTTCCATACTTTATATATTGCATGTTTCAGGAGAAATCATGGGAAAACCATGATTTCCACACTACATCTCTTGTCTTCATGTGGGAGGATCCATTTGGAGAACTTGAGTTTTTGGGGGAGGCACTTCATGAATGTTTTGTTTGGTGGGGTGACTTGGATCATTCTTGGAGGCCATAATATTTTAGCCCAAGATCAGTAGCAACCCCATACATACCATAAATGAAGAGAGAAACAACTTGGGTGGAAAAATATAATCTCTCCATGCAGCCCCAATACATTGCATAAACTGGGGGTTGAGGATTTACTTGATGAGCTACCTAGAATGGCTCATTTCATTTGGATGATAGCATGGGTATAGGAGTCTCTCATTGCGAATGAGATCCCATATGTTTATTAGCACTCCTACCTTGAGGAGGCCATTGGACAACAAGAAGGTGTCCACTTACACTTTCCAATTTCTCATGATGTGAGCCATTTGGTTTTGCATACTTGGGAGGAACCATTGGAGGGAATATTTATTGTAGATTATCTTGAGCAATGGTGGAGACTATTGATGAGGAGGCCACAAGAGGAGGAAGGGAGGAATTTTGCTCCAACTTTACAGTTTCTTGAGGACAAGCAACATTTTGGATGGGAGGACTGTTGGCTCGAGGGGTCCTGACCCAGGTTCAGAGTTCTAGGTTTGCCAACAATCCCCTATACTGCTGGCCCTTTCAGTAGTGACCTACTTGCGTAGGTCAAAGTCTCACTTGAAGTAGTATGGGTGGGTACTGGAACCAGGCTTCCGCATTTTCAGAAAGGATAGGTAAGGCAAGAAGAGCTGCGTTTTGTCTCGAGGTGTCCAGATCTCCCCGAGTAGGACTTACAGACCTCTTTCCACGTCCACATGCGTAAGGTTAATTGTACTATGGTGCTCAATAATAATATACTTCAATAAATTAAATAAATATTGCATAAACATAACAAAACATATCTAGATGCATTAAAACACTTACACAGAACTTTCGCAGCAGAATACAGAATATGCATAAGACAATAATTACCAATGATTCGCATAAACAGTACACATAGATTCAATTCCAAAACAACCTTTCGTATTCATTAATTCATCAACTTCCTCTTACAATACCCATCCAAGCCTGCGCACATAGTAGCAAGGTCCGCACACAGCAAGACTCTGGATCTCCACGCACATAGCCAATAGGAGTCCTTCCCCAAAAACCCAAACAGACTTACTAAACCATGATTCACATCAATAGCTCTTCATTTCTTGCCTTACAATTCAAAAACATTCCCCTATTTATAATAAGCTATCCTATTCTTTGCTATGATCCTCAAACTGTGGTTTTTGGACCCCAGGTTTACCCTTTGACCCATTACAATGCTTTCGAGGCTTTGACCCACCCCAAAACCCCTGCGCTAGACTAAATATAATAAAAAATATACAAAATCGGACCAGTTTCACAGCTCGCAAGAGACCCTGTTCCAACAGTCCCCCAACACAATCTTGTGACTAGTACCGATTCACTATGGTGGTGTAGTCTCTATCTGTTCACACAAGGCATTGAAAGTGACGATGAGCAGAGGTAACACTTCCTGACTTTGGGAAACAGCTCTTCGTGCGATATCAACAAGCTTCGGGGAGGCAGGGCCTTCAGGAGCTGTGGTAACCTACTCCCATATCTAGTTGAGGTTTGAAATGGCGTCATGAGCACCCTCGGATATCTAGAAGGCGGTATCGCCCCATGGCTTCAAGTGCTTTCTGATGACATGCTTGGCATGTCGGAGATCCGTAATCATGTCTACTAAGGCATTGTTGGTTTTCAAGAATGTTAGATGTTGCGCAGGGACGAGGGAGGGCAAGGTAACTTCGATCTAATCGAAAGCAACTGTGGCGGAGTGCACAAGTAGAAGCTGTCCTTAATAATATCAGAACAACCCACCTTTGATCAAACGCCAGCTTCCTATTATGCCCATATTTCCAGGGGTATGGTAGGCTGTGCTTGGGCCTAACACTCAGTGAATTGGTGGGCCATTCGAGCCTTGAGGGTTTGGACTTCGGTTTGGGATGCCTTGAGTGCTGCAACCAAGCCTTTGATACTAGCCTGGGATGGAGCTAATGCTAATATTTCCTCAGTGAGCACTGTGTCGAGCTCATCACCCTTTGTTTCAATTTGCTGATATGCTTTCCGGTTATGATGGTGGATCTCGTGTAGCACAACAATGTGTAAATCCTATAACACTTCACGGGGCAGCTACGCGAAGTCTATTTGTAGGTCCGTAGCTTTTGGGGCGTGGTCGGAAACCACGATACTCTGAGGTAACGAACAAATATTTCTTTTGTTGGTAGGTATTCTGGAACTGCGTAGAAGTCACAGTGTCTCCCTATATCGCTTAGTCCCCTGGACGGATGGAGTATCCCTGTTAGGCATCCCTTCCATGCGCAGAACTAGCTGCGACCCGACTACGTCAGTCGTGATAGTGAAATATGGCAATTGCGTACCATCCTTTGTGGCATCTTCTGAGACTGTCCAGCTGGGGCATGCACTCATTCCAGGGTTGTAAAGGTCATAAAATCTCGTCGTGTAGCTTTGGTGCCCTTCTGCGTAGGGTTCAAAGTCAATTCTCCCTACAGGAAGCCAGAGGGAAATCATCCTATTAATCTTGGCATCCTCAGACCCTCTCAACACGAGTTCTATAGGTGATAAAATGGTAGGTACTGAAGCATTTGGTAGGTTAGGGGCTGCCATAGAAATAAAATGACAGGCTTCCCAAATTGGAAATTCGCAGAGAACGCTAAAGATCTAGACAATAAAGCAGGAAAATAACAGAGGCAAAGTATAGAGGCCATATGGAGACCGAAGCTAAGTTATCCTGTTGTCCTTATACTGTCTAGGACTACCCAACGGTAGAGTAAATCTAATTTGAAATGTACCATCAATCAACCGGTACCAAATCACCATAAATTTCCACATTGATTGCTAGTCGCCTATTTCTTGTAACGGTAAGGTTCCCTTTTCACCAAATTGCAGTTGTCTGACGACCATTACTCATACCTCAAGGATTTCCCATGGATTTACAGAATTTGGATGATGCCTGCATGCTAATCTCATACCTCGAATTAAAGCCGATGCCATATGCGTTGTAATGCGGTTCGGGTACCACTCCAGCAACTAGGCAACCGGACACATCCCGCCCAATGCCATGGTTGGGTTAGTGTGGGGATCAGTCTTCCATTCTGTCAGGCTATGGCTCCAGTATTCACACATGTGTGGCATCAGTGTACCCCTTGAACTAGGTGTGGTTACCAGGTGTGATGTTCCCTTAGTTGAAGCGGTCGTGTACTGGAAAGCTGCGTCGAGTGCCCCTATGCCATCTTCCACCCTAAATGTCTACAGGAAATCTTCCTGCAAATTCTCCCAATAGCGCGTGCACTGATGTTGCTCTGCATCTATATACCATGCAGCAGGGCATAGGTCTAGGTCATGAATAAACAGGTGAACCCATTCGTTTGGGGTCCTGTTGCCCCATTGCGTTTCCTAGGAAAGAAAATACCGGCATGGGTCTTCTGACCCAAGGAACTTCCGAATTCATCTTCTAGCTTGAGCTCCAAATTGTAGGGACATCTTATCCTAACATTCCTCCCAGTTTCAGAATATCGTCCCATGTGTATCCCACCAAGGCGCAGGCACTCTGCGTAGGGCTAGCGGAAGGACCCCTACCCTGTGCTCCTTGGGAACTTCTGCTTCAAATGAGTGTAAAAATTCCTTAATGTCACCCAAGTCCCCAAGGTAGGGAAGGTCTCTTACCTTGGCGGAGATGCAGTGGAAGCTCCTTGTGACCCGAAGACATCATAGCACTGAAACCTCATGCAACCGGTCTTGCCAATTCTCCAGTTCTTTGTTTGAGTCGGAAAAGCATTCACTGTATTTTTCCCAGCAAATAACTCTTTATGTCGTGGGGTTAATCTAGTCTTTGTCCTACTTTGTCAACTTATAAATGTGATCTACTTCCTCCTCATTGCGCAGTGGCTCTGTATACCCACACCTTCCGCAGGATCCAGTGGTACTATCATGTGTGTACTATTACTTTCAAACACCATGCTGCACTTTTTGAGATTGATAACACCCCCCATATCTATAACCCAGTCCAATCCAAGGACGGCAAGGTAGGGATCCGCATCTTTCACAATTTCGATTACCTTGAAGTCAGCTTGGACCTTTACTCCTGTGATATCCACCATGACTTTTAGAAGCCTTCCCAGAGGGATGATCTTTTGGTGATTTTCCATGCACAAATAGATGGTGTACCAATCCAATTTAGGTTCTCCCATTCATTTCCATGATTTCTTAGGTAACATGTTCGCATCTGATCTGAGGTCCAAAATAACTTGATCGATCTCGTAGTCACCATTCTGCGCAATTAGCCACATTTCCCTACCAGTGCATTTTCTATACCTATATAGTTTGTGTACATCTTTGGTCCTAGAGGTCAGATTAGGCCGTGTTGCATAGCTATTCATCAATGCCTAAAGGTTTTCTACAGCCTTTGGGTTACACAGCAGTTTTAGACATGCCTGCAAAAATGGCTCAACCCCCTCATCTGTCTTAGGGTGTGTTGGTACCTACGCATTAGCCGCTATTCTCTGAGCGAGGTCCTGGTCAGCTAGGGCCATGGTCTCTTATCCCCGCTTTACGTTTAAACCTTCTTCCGTCAATCCCTGGGTGTCCATCCCACTACGTGTTATGAATTTCACACTTGGGTCTATGTTTCTTTTCTTGGCTTTAACTCTCTATACGTTCTGCGTAGGGGTGGGTTACTTTTCCTGCATTTTTGCTATTAAGATTGGGAAATATTCGACCACATGGTAAAAATATCTACAATATTTGTAGGATTTCCTAGTGGGATTTGGACAGTCCCTTGCAAAATGCCCTATTTCTCCGCAGTTATAACAGATTAGCTGTCTCCACCCTCAACCTGCGCTTCCCCCCCGACCTCCCCTGCTCCTTGCTGTCGAGCCACCAAATTTCGCACGAGATCTTGGTGATGCAGGGTCTAATTGTACCCTATACAAGTTTCCTCGATCCATCATTAAGTCGTAAGTGTGATAGTTCTGCTCATCGTGTCCTATCGATTGATAGAACCTGCACCACTACTGCTTTAGCTCTGGTACATACGCACCCAGCCGAGGGAAATTGTCTGTATCATGCAGCCCTACTATATGGTAGTCATCACACCATAGCACAGGTCTGCTTGATCCTGGGTGTCATAGGATGGGTCCCCCACTTGCTCCCGGGCAGATCAGACTAGGTCCTCCTGCCTACATGTAATCTGCTAATAGCGGGCACTGATCTTTTGTATGGCCAGATACCCAACATCGTATACACCATAGATATGCGCTGGCTCCTTTTCCTCGTTCCTTTCACAGATTATGCGTTTCCATATGCATTGCTCCGAGTTTCTCTTGAATTTGCTATACTCCTAACCATGTATCCTCCCTAGGCGCAGCTTCTAATTTCATAGTGACTTCCACAACATTTTCCTATGATTCAAAGGTTTGGTGACTCATTGGCATACGCAGGTGGGGCAAAAACATAGTGATGAACAACTCCATATGTTGTCTATCGTCATACTCAAATCCCCCTTCCCTAATCGATTTCTTCAATTGTTGATCAGCCTCCCATACAGATTCAGATGCACCTTGCTTGAAGTCCTTCACTTCTGCTATCAACTGAGAATAATATTTTGGCTTTTATAATTGTTGCTTTAGAGCGTCCTTAATGTATTGAATATATGCACTCCTGTTCTGAGAGATGTATCGCATATGCCAGTCAAGTGCTCTATCTTCGAATGCTAGGGAAAGTTGTGCCTCTTCACCATGTCGCTTGTCACATTTTTCGTAGTCCATACAGAATCTGCAACAAACCAAAATTGATCCATATCCTCATATCCTACCCCCTTGAAGCCAGGTAGCTTCATATGTGTGGACATATCACTGTTAGATGGAGGAAGAGGTATGGGCAAGTTCTTACCTTTATGCGGCCCAGATGGCGGTGTAGCCAGGGGGTATTCGCGCAGAAGGTTATAGGAAGAGTTTTCCCCCTCAAGGTTGGTTCGGTAGTATTTACCATGCGCGTCATGCTCTCATCTAGATCCAAGGTCATTCAGTCAGTATGAATAGACATAATTCTCTTTTCACACAGTAATTTCTTAATCAGCAACGGCAATGTGTTCATAAATTTTCCCAGGAACCCTTTGAAGAATCGTCGCTCGGCCTCAGAGTAGGAGACAAACTGATCGATGGAAAATTCTGTCACAAATCCACCTAGCACACTATCCACCTAGTGATCTACCATGCGCATGATAGTATTATCAGTCCTTTCCAGCTATTGGATCAACTCTAGGGTCCACTGAGTGACTCGTTCGTCCTTCCAACACTTCTAGAATTCTACGAGCCTAGCCAGCCACTCCTGAAGCTCAATCAAAAATGTTACAAAGAATATTTTCTGCTTTCTGTAAGAATGTACCTATTTTCCACCTTTCCGTTGTTAACATCTCGCTGCAATTTTCTTTTATCGCAAATTCCTGGATCTGCTTTTCGAACCACTCCTCAATTTCTTTCCTTTCAGGCTTCCAATACTCTCTTTTCATTACCCGATCGATTTCTCAAAATGCTCCAGGTCCGGGCAACGGAACCATTTGTTGGCTCGAGGGGTCTTGACCCAGGTTCAGAGTTCTAGGTTTTCCAACAATCCCCTATACTACTGGCTCTTTCGGTAGTGACCTACTTGCACAGGTCAAAGTCTCACCCGAAGTAGTATGGGTGGGTGCTGGAACCAGGTTTCCACACCCTGAGAAAGGATAGGTAAGGCAACCAAAGATGTGTTCTGTCTCGAGGTGTCCAGATCTCCCCGAGCAGGACTTACAGACCTCTTTCCACTTCCACATGCATAAGTTAATCGTACTATGGTGCTCAATAATCATATACTTCAAGACAGTAACTCAATATTGCATAAACAGAACAAAACAGATCTAGATGTAGTAAAAAAATTACACAAAACTTTCACAGCAGAATACAGAATACACATAAGACATTAATTACCAATGATTTGCATAAATAGTACACATAGATTCAATTCCCAATCAACCTTTCATATTCATTAATTCATCAACTTCCTCTTACAACACCCATCCTAGCCTGCGCACACAACAGCAGGGTTTGCACACAATAGTACTCTGGATCTCTACGCACACAGCCAGCAGGAGTCCTTCCCCAAAAACCCAAACATACTTACTAAACCATGATTCACATCAATAGCTCTTCATTTCCTGCCTTACAATTCAAGAGCGTTCCCCTATTTATAATAATCTAGCCTAGTCTTTCCTACGATCCTCAAACCATGGTTTTCGGACCTCAGGTTTACCCTTTGACCCATTACAATGCTTCCAGGGCTTTGACCCATCCCAAAAACCCTGCGCTAGACTAAATATAATAAAAAATATACAAAATCAGACTAGTTTCATAGCTCGCAGGAGACCTTGTTCCAACAAGGACTGTAATATTCCAGAAATTTAGCCTTAATCTAAATGGAATATTATTGTTTGTTTTATCACTAGGTAGGTGAATAAATGGGTAGGGAGGGCCATAACCACTTTTGAAGGAATAATAACACTCCTAATGTGAAAGGAGGAAGAATAAGCAGTTAGATTAAGCACCTTTGGGTGTGAATTGGATGGAATACATGTTTAATATGTCAACTTTGACCAATTCAATGGCGTTGTCATGGAGGAGTGGCATTCATGATAAGACATCACAATTTTAGTGAAGGACAACTTGCATGAGCTTATTGGCAAGTATGGATGGGACCCAATGTCAGAAGGCTCACGCACTATATATGGAGGGGATGGCAACCATTGTTATTCATGTTTTTAGATTATCATTTGATATTGGTATGTTTAGACTTTGCATCATTTTTTTGTTTAGCAAGGTTGTTGTGTTGTTAAGAATAAGGGTGTTCCTGATCGGGAATACCTACCTCATCCTCAGGGAAGGAGAGGTTATTTGGTCTTCATTTCCTCATTTCAACATTTTGTTCTGTTGGGGTTCCTGTGATTTGGCAGATTTGGAAATACCAAATGACAAGACAACATCAAACCACTTTCGGATCTCAGGATATAGCCCTCCTGGATCCAGAGAGGGATATCTCTATAAAGGTAAAGAAATGTATATCTTTGATGCTCAATTTAAAATGCTAGGCTAGTTATAGAGGACAAGGGTTTTTGTTTTGTTTGTTTGGTTGGGAAACTTGACAGAAGGGCTCAATTTAAGGTAAAGGAATGAGTAGAGAAGGGCTTTCAGCAATGAGGAGATAATTCAAAGAGAATACATGTCCATTGGGAAATGGGGTCATAAAATGGTTTACTTTCAATTCAAACATCCAAGGCTTCCAAAGGGTTAGTCATCTAAAATAGAGGATCTCTTAAGATGATAGCATGGGATGAAACAATAAGGAAATGAATGGGAATGAAAAAGAAAATCTTCCAAGGTGACCACTTCGGATTAAGTCAAGGGACGGGGCATACCTTATACCTCTATGATAAAACTCCTGATGAGGCTAACTCTGAAGACAACAATCCAACAATCCTCCTGACTACTTTCAGATAGTAGAAAAAACTTAAAGTTCAAACACAAAGTAAATTCTAAGATCGGAGAAATAATTTTAACCTTCTCTACTTTTGGAAACTCAAAGGGATCTTAGAAAGGCTAACTGTTGGAAAGGGAAATTAGGGGACAGGGCTAATCACTAAATCTCCCTATTCTCCTATTCCTTCAGTAGAACCAAACAAGAACATCTAAGAAACAAACTCTAAATTCATACATCAGTAAGTATGGGCAAACCAACTCTTTGACTGGTTAAATTATATTGGATTTGTTCTTAGATACACAAATAGCAGAAAACATAAAGATAAGAATGTGTAGAGAGCATTAGGGTACTTGCAGCAGTATATCCTAAGATAAAATTATTGTTTCTTATCATAGAAAATGAAACATAATGTAACACAGAGGGAAAACAATAATAGAGAAGGGACACATCACCAATGACTTAGATTAGTATCCGATGAACATGCTTGTCATATTAGTAGAGAAAAAATAGTCACATACATTCTTTTCCAATAGGTTGATATCATCCAGAAATCATCTCCCAACCTATTTACAACTACTACTCACAAAACTCTAACTCAGTAAAACAGCTTACAACCAGTAATTTCCACAACCAACCAACATTTTCAATGTAATTTATAGGGTTTCTTATAGGGGAATGAGTGATAGCAGTGGTATATAGGACTTAAAAGCTTCATTAAAATAGAGGGAGAAATGTCTTCGAAGCCCATTCTGTTTAATATCTTTACATTAACTTTCAGTACCCTTTAGTCGATTTAGAAGTCTCTATCAGGTTGACAATAACTTCTAGGGTGTGCTCTTTAGGTACTTTCTTGGTTGAGAAGTCTTGTTTGTACTCTGAGACAAGTAAGGTGAAGATTTTTCTTTCAGGTCTTCCATGCCTTCATAACTACTGTCCTGATAGTTTTTAGGAATTTCTGTCAGTGTAATAACTGCCAAGATGCTTGGTGGAGCATAGAATAGGTTGTGTGAATTGGTCCTTTTCTGGGGAAAAGAACATTCTGCTGATATCAGATCACTAATGCTTTGAATTATTGGTATGAATTGTTTATATTTATGATCTGAGCTTTATTAAGTTTTCTTCATTTTCCTTAGCTGCGGATTAGATACTTAAATATTCAATATCATGTACTAATCCTTCTAATATTCTTCTGATACTCTTTAGAATATTGATGACCTGTGTTTGTGAATATACAGGTTATAGGGGCGTTGGAGGGTTTATGTCAGGGTCAATAACCTCGATCTCTGATGAAACATGCTATTAAAACCTCTGTTATCTTCGGCTCTATGATAGTCTTTCTGCGCTATATATCACCATGACTATGACTGTGGAGACAGTATGAATTCACCACCATGTAAACCTTGAAAAACATGATAAATACATTATAAAAACCTGCGGGAGTGGGAATGACTACTTCAGAGGCTCGTGAGGGTGGAGGAGTAGTGAGGAATAATGTGGACGCAACAGAAAATGTGAAGAAAACCCTGGCAGAGCAGCTAACCAGGTCTGATGGGGGCTTGGGTGCAACGAGAGATGTGGACCGTTACATCAGGATGATCTATGGTGGGGAACTCATGATGAAGTCATTTGGGAGAATATATGAATGGAAAATGAATGGGGTTACGATATAACACGAGTCGTTTGATCTCAGAGATCGACAACTGAGATTAAAAGTGAAGGAAACGTTGTGGAGGGCAGTGGTATGGTGGAAAACTAGGGATGGTTTTCGCAAAATGAAATTGGGGGAGGCGGTATTAACTGAGAAAAATGTGATTCAATACATCGATTGACATGTGGCTTTTTAATACCGCCTATTTCGCAAAATTTTTGGCCATTAAACTTTGGGCGTGGAAGTTTTGCAAAATGGAGTTTAAGCCGTTAGATCGTCGTCGGGAGATCGGACAGTGCGGATAGCACGCGATTGGTTCAAATATGTGTGGAGGATGTATGGTGGGACCGACATTTGTTTTTTCGTGTAGCGAAAACATCAAGTAGCGGGGTAAAATTTTGGTGAAAATTTGGTTTTATCGGGTTAAGTCCCAATCATTGGATCTCCGAAATGAACGATGGAGATTTAAAATATGAAGCGGAAAGTTTGAGAGTGTGGAAGGGAAAACAGATGAAAAGGCGGAAGGATGAGCACCCAAGGACCATTGATCTGCGGAGATCAACGGTTCTCCTTTATTTAAATCATAACGTCAGGAAATTGTAAAATAAAGAGAGGAAAAGGTTTTATGAATGGAGGTTTATGTATTTAAGCGCCCGATTGCGGGGCTAAGGTTATATGAGAAAAAGGGCTTAAAGGTAATCAACCCTCAGGGGCCTAAGACCCTTAGAGTGAAAAATACTGATTCTAAGGCCTAAAATAGTGATTTTAAGGCCAAATGAAGGCTTCGGTAGATGAAAGAAGGGTTTTTAAAACCAAATAAGGGGAAATATAAGGTTTTAAGATGGTTACGATGATTTAGGGGTTAAATGAAGGATATTTTTGGGGAATTTGTGAAGGGAATAAGGGTGAAAAATGAAATTCTTTGTGAGTGAAAAGAGAAGTGAGATGATGGAAAATGGAGTCTCATGAACATTTTTTTCTTTGGCAAACAGCAGGGTTCATCAATGGAAATAGCAGTGAAGATTCTCTAAAGGATAGAAGACACATAAAATCTTCAATAATGATAGATTTTCAGGGAAAATTATCACTTGAAAGCTTGATGACAAATTTAGCCACCCGTTTTCTTTGAAAAATTATTATAGGTGGCTAACAATGGCTCCACATGGGGATGACATTTTGTTGAAGGTGTCAAGAATATCAGATATAATCTTTGGAAGTAGGCCAGAGCTTGGGACTTTGACCATATTTTTCTTCTTTGATCAGCTGCTACAAACATGATGGAAATTATATCAGCAGAAAACTTTTTCCCAAACATCTACCTACCCATCCTACTATCCTAACATTTTTTCTTCAAGGTGCATTTAGACTTGTAGACCTTTCATATCATAATTTTTTATTGAAAGAAAAACTAATCTAATTCTACCCTTATTCTTCCATGAGACCAAATTAAATAGTTAGACCCATAGCTTCTCTACCTAAACTAATATCTGCCAGGATTAAACTGTCTGGCAAATTTTCATTCTCTATATTCTAAAAAAAAATTTGAAACACAGCCAAACCAGGATTAGACTGTATGATTTGTTGTGGGTCCATGGCATAAAGACAAGCTGCACATGACTAAAACATTGTAGAAAATTGAAACAAAATTGTGAAGGCTTGAAAGTCTGAAAATTGAGAGCATCCTTCCTTCTTCTTGTGACCCATATTTTGAGCTTTTTAGAGCCACATTTCATTCTTCATTCCAGCTCTAATTTTGATCTTGTTCGAGCTATTTTCTACTTCTTTTTTGGTTCAAGTTTTGAGCATGTTAGAACCAGCCTTTCCCTTTTCTCTGGCTCAGGTTTTGATCTAATTTGAGCCATTCTTTTTAGAACTTCATGGGTTCAAGATTTGAGCTTGTCTGAACCCTTTCTTTTTATTTTTTATATCTTTCTCTTTCAAAACAAAACAAAGCAATGGTATTTACAATGGAAGTGAAAACTTTAAACTGAATTTTAGCAGAAATAATGCTTGAGCACTCTGCCATTAACAGGACCCCCAAACAATTATGTACCATCCATATCTTGTAGAAAAAACGCATTGGGACCAATGGCAGATTGAATGATGTAAGGTTCGTGCCATAAATTGTCAAATTTTCCATGCTTGCCCTTATATTCCCTCCTAGAGTCCCATTTGAGTACCTTGTCTCCAATTTTGAAATCACATGCCTTTGTCCTTTTATCAAGCAACCTTTTGATGTTCTCTTGTATTTTTTGAGCTCTGTTGTAGACTTCTTCCCTTGTCTGCTGGAGGTGTATGGTATGATTGATCCTTCTCACCATGCTTTCTTCTTCTGCCTGTATTTATTGGACCAATTTTATTACTAGAACACCTAAGCTGGTAGGGAATACTGCACTGCTCCATAAACAAGCTGATAGGGGGACATTCCAATGGATTTCTTTGTTGCCAATCTGTCTGCCCATAAAGCATGCACTAACTTATTATGCCATGATTTCTTATTTTCTTCTAGCAGCTTCTTGATGATGTTCACCAAACTTTTATTTGATGATTCTGCCAGTCCATTACCCTGAGGGTAATAAGTAGTGGAATGACCAAGTACAATATGATATCTATGACAAAATTCAATCATCTTTTTGGAACCAAATGCAGCAGCATTGTCAATGATAATTTTCCTAGGGAAGCCAAATCTAGATAGGATATGGTCTTAAAGGAATTTTGTGATAACTGAGTCTGTGGCATTTCTAGAAGGGATGGATTTTATCCATTTAGTGAAATATCCATTGGCTGTGAGTATCCATCTATGTTGGCCAGATGAAGCAGGGTGGATTTCCCCTATGAATTCTAGGCCCCACTGTTGAAAAGGAGCTTCAACAGTGACTGGTTGTAACGGTAGAGGAAGAAGTTTTCTTTTGCCCTCAAATATTTGGCATTTGTGGTAGGCAACAATCATTTTGTGGACATATTAGAAGAGGGTGGGCTAGTAATAGCCAGCTCTAAGGATTTTATTGGCAGTGGTTTTCCAATAGAGATGGCCTCCACACTCACCTTCATGAAACTCATGCTTGATCCTATCTGCATCAACTTCAGGAAAACATTTAAGCAATAAAACATTGGCATTTTTCCAATATAAACATTCATTAAAAATTCAATAATTTCTAGCTTTCAACTTCAAAAGCCTTGCCTTATTCTTAGATAAATCAGGAGGAGCATTTAGATTGATAAGCACATACAAGATATCAACATACCAAGGTGAGTTTTGGAGTTGTTATTCAACAATGGGAGTAGATAACCCTTCATGTTCATCCAAAGCATCTACCATATTTATGTCAAGGGCTTGTAACTTCGATTCAACCATCAATTGTGCTAAGCCTTGACCCTTGATGAGTCTAGTGGGTTTGATTTCCAAATCATATTCTAGTATCACAGCAATCCACTTGCCTCTTTTTCCATCTAGATCTTGTGACAAAATGTCTTTCCCCACTGTACTAGGCACAAAGGAAATAATATGGGAATGTAAAATATACACTTTGAAATCCTTCAAGGCCTTTACCAAGGCATAGGCCTATTTTTCCATGATATTGTATTTCAGAGGTGCATCTCTTAATGCCTTGCTGAAAAATGTAATTGGCTTCTCTTGCCCCTCTGGGTTTTCCTGTAATAGGATAGCAGCCACAGTATGTTCTGATGCAAATGAGAATATGAGGAAGTCCTTAGTGAAATCGGGGCTAATGAGAATTGGTGCTTGGGTGAGTGCATGTTTTACTAGTTCGAAAGACTTCTTGGCTTCTAGAGTCAATTTAACTCCTACTTCTTTCTTTAGCATGTTTGTCATGTTTCTAAGGAGTTCTGCTAGGTTGGTTATACACCTCCTCAAGAAATTAATCTTTCCAATGAAATATTGTAATTCCTTGATGCTTCTAGGATGAATGATTTGCAATATACCCTCAACCATTTTTGGGTCTATTTTAATCCCCTTTTCAGATATAATATGGCCAAGAAGTTTACCTTCTTGGATACCAAACACTCTCTTCTTGGGATTTAACAATAGCCCAAACCTTCTGCATTTCTCAAAGACTTTTCTCAAATGTTTAAGGTGTTATTCATCATTTTTGGAATAAACTGTAATGTCATCAAGGTAAATTACAATGAAGTACCCTAGGTCTTCTGAGAATGCAATGTCCATGGCTCTTTGAAAGGTGGAACCAGTATTCATTAATCCAAAAGGCATCTTTACATACATGAAAGTGCCCCAAGGAGTTGTGAAGGTTGTTTTAAGCTGGTCCTCTGGGAGCACTAAGATCTAGTTGTGTCCTGAAAATCCATCTAGCAGTGAAATCCTCCTAGAACCAACTACCCTTTGTAGTATGTGTTCCATTTTGGGCAAGGGGTAATTGTCTTTTAGTGAGGCTCTGTTTAAGTTCTTGAAATCGATACACAGCCTAATTTCTCTTGTCTTTTTCCTTACAGCCACAAGGTTAGATACCCAATCTAAAAACCTCACAGGGACTATGATTCCGGCCCCATACATTTTCTTAATTTATTTTTCTACCAAGGGTAATTGTACAGGGTTTATTCTGCGCAGCTTTTTCCTAAAAGGTTTCTGGTTTTCTTTCAATGGAATCTTATGCTAGATGATCTTTGTGTCATAGGCCTTCAAATCTTCATAGCTCCAAGAAAAAACATCAACAAATTCTTTGAATAAATCAATGTATTTCAGTTTGATATGTGTTGGCATTGTTTTAGATAATTTTATCATTTTAGGCTGGTCTTTGCTGCCTATATTGCATTCTTCAACATCAGACTCAGTGGGTTCTATAGTGGGCTTCTTTGCCACATCAGTAAAATCAAAGAGGTGCTCAAGGGGTGCTAGTCCTCTGGGTATACCTTTGTCTTTGGACTGCAGTACCTCTATGTCTTCTTTATTTGGGTTCATGTATTCTTCTGTTTGATTTTCAAATTCTCTGGTCGGCATGTTCATTTCTGCAATAGGGGATGGTTTATCTTCATCAGGGGGCTTTTCATCCATACAGCTTTCATCGGACTTAGAGTTATAATTTGGCAATTCAAACTCATTCCTGGAAAGCAGGAAATCCTCTATTTGTTTGTCACCCTCTAAGACCTGCCAATATTTTTCATTATCTGGTACTGCTGGTCTGTATTTTTTCTAAATAGTGAACTGTTTGTCCTTATGTGATCTCTGATATGAACTAGCAGCACAAGACAATCCATTGGCAAGTATGTTTTGACTTCTAGGGATAAACACAAGCTCATATTCTACAAAAATTTTCAACGGATCCATGGCATCATTCCTATATGCCCTTAATCTAGGATGTTTGGTAGTGCACTCTCCATTTATTTGTTTGATTACTAGTTCTGAGTCTCCATGAACAACTATCCTTTTAGCTCCTAGTTTTTTCAATAGATGCAGCCCTAAGAGGAGAGCTTCATACTCTGTTATGTTATTTATGCATTTGATATTTAACTTGAATGCATGGCTCTCATCATAACTTTTTTCAGTGTTTTGCAGCCATACCCCAGCTCCTACATTCCTTTTAGTGCAAGACCCATCAAAACTCATGCTCCATAAGGGATTGTTTGCAGATTTGTTATCAGTTTCCTCCTTGATGTCATCTTTTTTTCTGAGGTCATCATGCTAATGGGTACTCTTCTCTCTACAGTCCTGGTTTTGATCATTCTGATTTACTAACTCAACAGACCCTTCAAGCACTTCTTCCTCATTTTCCTCTATCTCAAGAGTTGCAATTATGTTTGGATTTGTATCTTCTACTCTATTGCTTGAATTTTTATCTTCTAGCTCTTGATCATTAGTAAAGTCATTATTGTAAATGATAAAAGAGTCTAGGTCTATATGAACAGATTAAAGAGGGGAATTTTCTGGTTTCTATGGGCTACTCACCATGAATTTCATGTTTGATTCCCTATAGAGTCTTCTAAGTTGGCTGAAAATAGGGATAGTGGTGTATGTCATGTCCATTTGCATTGTACCCTGTAGCTTAGCACCCCATGATCTTGACAGGAATATGCCATACTTGGGAGGTACATCAGCCATTAAAACATCCATTACCATGCACTTGGCTGGGATTTGGGTCAAATTTACATAGAGATCTTTGATTAGGCCTAAACACTTCACTCTGCTAGAGTCAAAAGAATATAAATCCTTATATGGTCTAGTTATCTCTAGGCCTAATTTTTCCATGATCACTTTTGGCATGAGGTTATGTGAAGCCCCTGAGTCATGCTTAGCATTATGTAGGATTTTTTGATGGATATTTAGACTGACATAGAAAGGAGGCACTACTCCTTCCTGAAATTTCCCTTCAATTTTTGGGCCAAACAAGAGAGCTGGTTGATCATCATTCAAGTTGACACAGTCACTATTTTCTCCTAAGTTTAGAGCTTTCAAAATTTGACATTTATATACATCTTGGGTGACCAACTCAGTGAGAGGGAAATAAATTTTGATTTTGGCAATTTCACTCTCCAGATTGAAAGGAAACTAACTCTTTGAAAGGTTTAGATATGTTTTGTTGGTCACTATTTTATTAGAAAAATCAGCTTGCTGATTTTCACTATGTACATTGGTTGAAACTGTTTTGTAGGAGCATTAGCTCTAATTCTAGTGCTGCTGGTCTCTTCACTTGGTTTATCAATGGTTTGGATGTCTTTGTCTTTGTTTTCTCCAGAACTCTCAGCTGTTGTTTTTTTGCTTTTAGCAGTCCCTTTAGGAGTCTTTTCAGGTCTTTTCTTAATATTGATTCCAGATGTTTTTGGTTTGGGTGCTTCTAGGTTCTTTTTGCTTCTGAGATCATATTGTTCTCAGACCTGCATGATGGCATTCTCTAATCCTAACCTATAGTCTTCAGATTCTAACCCTTCCTCATCCCAATGTGTGTATGAGGTCTGGTTGTCTTCTATGCAAAAGGTGTGATCTTGGTTATCCACTTCCATCATGTTTATAATAATTCCCTCTGACTCTTCTATTATTCCCTCATCCTCATCAAGGAAATTTTCTTGGAATGAAGGTACGATTTGTTGGTTAGAATCCCTTTGTCTATTGGGAGGAGTGCTTCTCCTAACGTTTTGGTTCTGGTTTTGAGACTGATTTCTATTCTGATTATTAGCTTGGACAACCATTTTCTCCATCATTCTTTCTGGCCTATCCATGTTTTTGGCTAGATTATCTAATTTGAAATCAAATGTAGAAGCTAGGGTGTCTTCAACATAGGTTACCTTATTTTCATCTCTCATCCTAGCTCTTTTGGCAATTAAGTTTGCCTCCACACTCACTGCCCCTTTCTGCATATCCTCTAATGTGTTATAGTCTTTTTCCCTTAGTTGGTAAGCCATCTCAGGATCAAATCCATCAGGGAACTTCATGAGGGATAACCCTTGAGGAGGTTTCATGTGGGCTGGTAAGGCGTTGTAAATACTATTGTACCTAGCACAATATTCTTGGACCCCTTCTCCCACATTTCTCTTAATGTTCTCATATTCATACAAGGTTTGGAGAGGGTTCTTCCTGACTTCCCATTTGTTTAGAAATGATTGATGAAAGGTAGGGAGGTCCTGGATGCTATGTGGGGTTAGTTTTTTAAACCATTTCTTGGCTTCTCCCCCAAGACTTTGAGCAAACAGCCTGAGCTTTATGGTCTCATCAGCTATCTCATTTCTATCACAGTAGTCATTCATTTTGTCTATGTGTTGTGAGGTAGTGATTGAACCCGTGGCTTCATATAATGGAATAGAGGTCTGATATCCTTGGGGTAAAGTAGCTAATTGAGCAGGGAGGACTAGAGGGTCATACCACGTTGCCGTGGTAGGATTCTATGGAGGTAAAGGAGTAGCTTGAGCCACAGGTATATGGGTGGCAGAACTGCTTGGACCAACCACAGACTGTTGAGCAGACTTAGGGTGAGAGAGACCCAAGTTATGAATGAGGTGGATATCAGGAGGTGTCGATGCAGGGGTCTCTATGTCACTAATATGTTGACCACTATGTGGTGGTGAACTTGGAGGTTCAAAGTTTGTCTGATCTATACCATTGAATGACTTAGTTCTTGGTAAATTAATTGGTAAATCTAAATCAACTTGAGTATCTGATAGAGCTGCAAGGTTTTCAGGTGCTGAGTTAGCTCTATGAATGGGTCTGACAATAGTTGGATCCCTAGATGTGAGAGACTTCCAAAGAATGCTTTCTATATTTTCAACTATTTCAGGAGGATTTGGATCAGGATAAGCTTTGGTATGGATTATTCTTGAAGCCAGTATGTCAAGTTTAAGATCCAAAAAGAAGATAGTTAGCTAGGTATAACAATCTTTAAAGAGGCCAACTAGTCTTAAACAAAGAAGCTTAATCCCATGTGTTTCCTTTAGTATGGATGATGTTGTGATGAAACTGGTCTCCTAGTGGAGTCTTGTGAAAATAGAGATAATCAGCAGGCCTACTGATCACCAGTGGAGTCTTTTGGTAATTTAGGAACTGTGGAGTCGCCATGTGGAGGGTTAAAAATGTTTTGGAAGCGTGTTGCTGTCCACCATCAGCAATCTATACCAAATCAAGGCTAATTAGTCTTCTGAGTTCTTAAGGTTGTCTAAAATAATAGTCTACTCAGAGTTCTCCCCAATGGAGTCACCATTATGTTGGGGTTCCTGTGATTTGGTAGATTTGGCAATACCAAATGAAAAGACAACATCAAACCACTTTGGGATCTCAGGATCTAGTCCTCCTGGATTCAGAGAGGGATATCTCTATAAAGGTAAAGAAATTTATATATTTGATGTTCAATTTTAAAATGCTAGGCTAGTTGTATAGCACAAGGTTTTTTTTGTTTGTTTGTTTGGTTGGGAAACTTGATAAAAGGGCTCAATGTAAGGTAAAGGAATGAGTAGAGAAGGGTTTTTGGAAATGGGGAGATAATTCAAAGAGAATACATGTCCATTGGGCAATGGGGTCATAAAAGGATTTACTTGCAATTCAAATATCCAAGGCTTCCAAAGGGCTAGTCATCTAAAACAGAGGATCTCTTAAGATGATAGTATGGGATGAAACAATAAGGAAATGAATGGGAATGACAAAGAAAACCTTCCAAGGTGACCACTTCGGAGTAATTCAAGGGACAGGGCATACCTTATAACTCTATGATCAAACTTCTGATGAGGCTAACTCTGAAGACAAAAATCCAACAGTCCTCCTGACTACTTTCAGATAGTATAAAACACTTAAATTTCAAACACAGGGTGAAGTCTGAGATCAGAGAAAGACTTTAACCTTCTCTGCTTTTGGAATTCAACTCAAAGGGATATTACAAAGGCTAAATATTGGAAAGGGAACATAGGGGACAGGGCTAATCACTAAATATCCCTATTCTCCTATTCCTTTAGCAGAACCAAACAAGAACATCTACGAAACAAACTCTCAATTAATACATCAGTAAGTATGGGAAAACCAACTATTTGACTAGTTAAATTATATTGGATTTGTTCTTAGATACACAAATAGCAAAAAACATAAAGATAAGAATGTGCAAAAAGCATTAGGGTACTTGCAGCAGTATATCCTAAGCTAAAATTACTGTTTCTTGTCAGAGAAAATGAAACATAATGTAACACAGAGGGAAAATAATAACAGAGAAGGGACACATCACCAATGACTTAGATCAAGATCCGATGAACATGCTTGTCATATTAGTAGAGAAAAACCAGTCACATACATTATTTTCCAATAGCTTGATATCATCCAGAAATCATCTCCCAGCCTATTTACAACTACTACTCACAGAAATCTAACTCAGTAAAACAACTTACAATCAGTAATTTCCACAACCAGCCAACATTTTCAATGTAATTTACAGGGTTTCTTATAAGGGAATGAGTGATAGCAGTGGTAGATAGGACTTAAAATATTCATTGAAACAGAGGGAGAAATTTCTTCGAAGCCCATTCTGTTTAATATCTTTACATTAACTTTCAGTACCCTTTAGTCGATTTAGAAGTCTCTATCAGGTTGACAATAACTTCTAGGGTGTGTTCTTGAAGTACTTTTTTGGTTGAGATGTCTTGTTTATACTCTGAGACAAGTAAGGTGAAGATTTGTCTTTTAGGTCTTCCATGCCTTCATAACTATTGTCCTTATAGTTTTTAGGAATTTCTGTCAGTGTAATAACTGTCAGGATGCTTGGTGGAGTGTAGAATAGGTCGTGTGAATTGGTCCTTTTTTGGGGAAAATAACATTCTACTGATATCAGATCACTGATGCTTTGAATTACTGGTATGACTTGTTTATATTTATGATCTAAGCTTTATTAAGTTTTCTTCATTGTCCTTAGCTGCCGATTAGATACTTAAATCTTCAATATCATGTACTAATCCTTCTAATCTTCTTTTGATACTCTTTAGACTTCTGCTGACCTGTGTTTGTGAATATACAGGTTATAGGGGTGCTGGAGGGTTTATGTCAGGGTCAATAACCCCGATCTCTGATGAAACATGTTATTAAACCCTCTGTTATCTTCGGCTCTGTGATAGTCTTTCTGCGCTATATATCACCATGACTGTGATTGTGGAGACAGTATAAATTCACCACCCTGTAAACCCTGCAAAACATGATAAATACATTATAAAAACCTGCGGGAGTGGGAATTACCACTTCAGAGGCTCGTGAGGGTGGAGGAGTAGTGAGGAATAATGTGGATGCAACGGAAAATGTGAAGAAAACCCTGGCAGAGCAGCCAACTAGGTCTGATGGGGTTTTAGGTGTGATGAGAGATGTGGACCGTTATATTAGGACGATCTACGGTGGGGAACTCACGATTAAGTCGTTTGGGAGAATAGATGAATGGAAAAAGAATGGGGTTGCGATATAACATGAGCCATTTGATCTCAGAGATCGACAACTAAGAATAAAAGTGAAGGCAACGTTGTTGAGGGCAGTGGTATGGCGAAAAACCAGGGATGGTTTTTGCAAAATGAAATGGGGGGAGGCGGTATTAACTAAGAGAAATGTGATTCGATACATCGATTGACACGTGGCTTTTTAATACCGGCTATTTCGCAAAATTTCTGGCCATTAAACTTTGGGCGTGGAAGTTTTGCGAAACGGAGTTTAAGCCATCAGATCATCGTCGAGAGATCGGATGGTGCAAATAGCACGCGACCAGTTCAAAGATGTGTGGAGGATTTATGGTGGGACTGACATTTGTTTTGTCGCATAGTGGAAACATCAAGTGGCGGGGTAAAATTTTGGGTGAAAATTTGGTTTTATCGGGTTAAGTCCCAATCGTTGGATCTCCGAACTAAATGGTGGAGATTTAAAAGATGAAGCGGAAAGTTTGAGAGTGCGGAAGGGAAAAAAGATGAAAATGCGGAAGGATGAGCACCCGAGGACTGTTGATCTGCGAAGATTAATGGTTCTCCTTTATTTAAATCATAACTTCGGGAAATGGTAAAATAAAGAGAGGAAAAGGTTTTATGAACGGAGGTTTATGTATTTAAGTGCCCGATTGCGGGCCTAAGGTTATATGAGAAAAAGGGCTTAAATGTAATCAGCCCTCAGTGGCTTAAGACCCTTAGAGTGGAAAATACTAATTATAAGGCCTAAAATAGGGATTTTAAGAAAAAAAATGAAGGCTTCAGTAGATGAAATAAGGGTTTTTAAAACCAAATAAGGGGAAATATAAGGTTTTAAGATGGTTAGGATGATTTAGGGGTTAAATGAAGGATATTTTTGAGGAATTCGTGAAGGGAATAAGGGTGAAAAATGAAATTATTTGTGAGTGAAAAGAGAAGTGAGATGATGGAAAATGGAGTCTCGTGAACAATTTTTTCCTTTGGCAAACAGCAGGGTTCATCAATGGAAATAGTAGTGAAGATTCTCTAAAGGATAGAAGACACATGAAGGCTTCAAGAATGATAGATTTTCAGGGGAAATTATCACTTGAAGGCTTGATGAAAAATTTAGACACCTATTTTCTTTGAAAAATTATTATACATGGCTAACATGTCCAAGCTACCTCCATATACAACTCAGTTTCTATTTAGAGTTGGGTTGTGTTGCAGGGTGCAGCAAAGGAGGTTCACAGAGAGCCATTTCTAGGGTTGTTTTTCAATGGACAGGTAGCCTATCCATTGGAGGACCAGCAAGGAGGGCTCATAGGAATATTTCTACATATTTTGCATTAGGAAAACCATCTACCATCCCTAAAAATGCAGTTACAAACCAAATCTGTGTTATTTTTAGAGGCAGTTGCTGGGAGGGTTCATTGAGCTCATCAGGAGGGTTTATTTATGAATAGAGGGATCAACCTTCTATTGAGAAATACCATTGGAGGAGCACATTATCATTTCATATCTGTCATAGCCTCATTCCATTTTAGTTCCAATTTGCAATGACAAATTAACCCTAGGGTTATTTTTCACATTGTACATATCTTGGAATTTCTAGCAATCTTTTCCATGTTGGCTAGAAATCATGTATTATAGCCCACATCTTCTTTTTTGGGAATTATTTTGTATCTATAAGCCATATTTAATTTACATATGTTTATAGTAGAAGCTATGCTAATATAGACAGCACTGTCACTGCTTTCCAGCATTCTATACAGTAGCAGCAACTCATGTGATGATTGTTTTGATCGTTGGAGGCTTGTTCTTATTGCTTTAGTAGCTTGACCCTCAATATATTTTTGTCTATTGTTGTTGATATCTTAATAAAATGATAGCTGCATATTGATATCTCTTAATAAATGTTCATAAATGTTGTGTTTTACATTATTATGTCTTGTATTGCTGCTATTTCTGTTTTGGAATATTACATAATGGTTAGGAATTCATGGTTAGAAATTAGGAGCGATAAGGGATTCAGGGTGATAAGATACAATATGAGTCATTAATGAGGGATTATCATGGTTAAGTGTTTGGGGATAAGTATTATAATGGATAAAGTTTATACATGTCAAGGGTTGTATGTTCTAGATCAGGGGTATAAGAATTAGGGGTTACTAGTTATAAAATATAAAGGATATAACTTAGGGGTGATAATGGTTAAGAGATTTACTATAGAAATTTGAATAACTGATATATTATTCACCGAGATTCTCCTGATCACACACTATTTTATCTTCATGCATAATACATAATCTCTTCTACCATTGATCATCACATGCGGAAATAAAATCAATTGCATGCATACATTAAAACCACAAACAATCACACATATGAACACAGTATTTAATGGGAAAGCTTAAAGCTGAAAACCCCAACTATCTGTATATTATATGTCATGGAGATCATGTAACAATCATAGTACAAAATCTCTTCACAAGCTATCATGCACACCCTCAATTGCTACACACTATTGTTTGGTCTCAATCTAGTCTTCTAAATTGAGCTCATTTAATTGTCAACCAGGGTTGGTAAACTGCTGAAGTGAAGTGTACTGTATGTACCTAGGTGTTTGTTTCTTAATGCGTTGTGTGTAGTGTTTTATGATTTTTTTGGTCTTTTGTGATGATTTATGATGTTTTTGGTCTTTTGGTAGTTTTATGTTCACAAGGAAAATGACTAGAAAGCTAGTGGAAAGAAGCTAATGATTAAAAACAGAGTGAAGCCTAATTGGTTGATGACAAATGACAGATGCAATTGCAAATATTGAAACAGAATCAAATCTAAACTATGACTAAGCAGAAACAAAGCTTGATAATGAATTTTAAGCAAATGATTCAAAACATAAACTCAACTTGTCCAATTCTTTCATCAAAGGTATTTTGAGAGAGAGCTTGAGAAATGGTCAGCTAAGTATGCAAATTCTCCTAACTAAACAATTAAACAACTAGCTTATAATGATGCAACATTTTATCCATGATTATATATTTTTTGAAGCATATTTGGAGTAAAACATTGATACCATCATAAGATCTCTACTTTAAGACTAGTTCCTAACTCTATTCTGCAACTTAGTCTTATACCACTACACTTCACTCAAAGGTTATAGATTTTTAGAATAGTCTTTTGAGGAAATGTTTGTTTGTGAGATGATAAGGAAGTTGCAAAAGTACTTCAGACCTTGAAATGATACTATCTTCTGTTCATATGGTTATGAATCAATTATAGATTTGGAACAAGAAGAGGTTTGTAAATAATGAAGGTTGTTTTGTTAAGTTTAACAACTGAAGTAATCTAATATGCAGTGGATGACAACTAAATGTGGAGTGCAAATGCAATGAGTTAAGCTAAAACCGAACTTAAGATGTCACTAGTCTAAAACAGTGCTGAACTAACAAGTCATTATCAAACTCAAAACAAAATAACAGAGCATGAGTTGAATGCAATTAGACTCCGGAGTATCCTAACTAAGCTATCATGCATTATTCTATGGAATTATATAGTTTGTTTTGTCCATCATGATTGGTATTTGGAAGATTTTATTAGAACAATTCTAACTGTACAATTCAGTGCAAATGCAAACATAAAGACTGAAAGCAATTAAAAACTAAGATATCATAGCTATCTCCTACCCATCATTATGATATTTTGGAAGAGCATTTTAAGAGCAAGAACAGCTATGGTACTTAGTGCAAACACACAACTGAAACGTTCAAGATCACGGTCATGCTTAAGACATCATAAGGATTTTTTGGAAGAGTTTCTTCTTTTGGAAGAGTGCTTAGAATAAGTATAACTGTGATGGTGAACAAAAGAAATTACAATTAAATCCTACAACACTATAGCCATTTCCCATTCATTATCATGATATTTTGGAAGAGCTTCTTCTTTTGGAAGAGTTTTTAGAACGAGTATAACTATAGTGGCTAATGAAAACAACTACGAATTCAAACTTCAAAAACGTAAAGGCAACTAAGATACTTATCTAAATTATGCAAGTAAAACCATGCAGGAGGTAGGGGCCCTCTACCACCAGACGAAATCTAACTCCAAATCAAATCAACGCTTTCAAAACAATACTGTCTTCTTCATTAAAGGAGAAATAACTTGAACAGAGCAATCTGCGTCTTCAGAAATGTAGCACAAAATCTAAGCAAAATCTAGAGCAAAATCTAGCCTATCTCTCGGTTTCCCAAGTGTTTTTATAACAAATTTACATAACAAGACTTGCAACAATTCAAGGATCATTGTCTTTCCTTATCGAAATCATACTAGGACTCTTAAAGTGGTAGCGTAAAAAGGAAAAGGACATCTGGATTAAGACAGTCCTATTAGAAATCTGCTTCCTTAAATGAGTTCCCACGTATCAAAACCATATCCAGAATTCGGTTTTTCCTTCATGGTGAGCAATGAACAATGTAGACATGACGTGGAATATACCCATATGTGGTTTTTCTTGAGAGGCCACCTGGAACATGCCCAAACGTGAAGACAGCTGCAGAATTGACGGTTAGCTACGAAATGTCTGCATTCTGTAGCTAGTTCCAGTCAAAATGCATTACAATGACAATAATCACAAAACTTAGCAATTCAGTCATGTTAATCATTCTAAAAGTAATTTTAACTAAATTCATTGATCAATTGGGTCTAGGATAGCAATGGACAAAGGAAAAATGAGGTGAATTAAGATGAAAGAAAGCACAATATTGAGGCTCAACAACTATCGAAACTAGATCTAGCAAAACACATGCTCCAATCTTTTGCCACTTGATATCCGGCCTCTATTGCGTAAATAAATGCTATGGGATAGCTTCATTAAATAGATAAACCATGCAGCTTCCGGAGTAGATAGCTTGAACTTAGCAATCCTCATAGGCTTCTCCACCTACTCGTATTTGCAAATATATGATATGAGTCTTGATAGTCAACTTGCTCTTTCACCTATCTACTACTTGGTCTCCGAAGCGTATTCTTGAAGTTAAACTGATGCATTCTTTAGTTGATTTATGAGTTTATAATTAGTGAATTAATTAATAATTAATTCACACCACTCTCACTAATTGTATCAATTGGACAATTTTGAATACAAATAGCTCAACTATGTTTAGATTAGTTAAACTGAATACAACTCCACTAACTTCCTCAATCAACTCCACCAAATTATGTCACATGAGTTCTAACTGAAGTATCCATGCAATAGCTCCACATAACCCTTAGGAATAGCGTAATTCATTCTGTCAGCTCCCGTGCCACATCTGTGCACTTAACTGAAGTGCTCCAAGAGAATAAGATAATGTTTAGAGTCTAAATATTATTAAGAGCTAATAATATTTGACATATCTATTTTTAGACTGGCAATCTAAAAAATAGATTCTGCCCAGAATGTCTAAAAATATAAGTCCATCTATTTTTCCAACTTGACCAACCATCCACAAATATCATCCTGCAACTCATAGAATATGATCGACATGTATAAAAATAGACATAGTCTAAAAAAAGACTTTGCGCCAAAAATAGCCTGCGGGCCCACTTAGTGGCGACTCCTTTCCACTAAGCTCATCATCTTGTTGCAATCTCAACAAGATATGGATTATATGCAACCCCTATCCTGCCTCTCTGGTATTCAAATTTGCTCCTGGTGAGTGCCTTCGTCAAGATATCAACATCCTGATCCTCCATAGGAATGTATGAAAGTAACATGATCCTTCGCTACACACAATCTCTGACATGATGATGGGATGTTAATGTGTTTAGATCTATCATGAAATACGGGATTAACTGAGAGTTTGATGCAACTCTGATTATCACAATAAATCACAGTAGGCTCTAAGTGTGAACCGAACAACTCGACCAGGATCTTCCTCATCCATATAGGATGAAATGCATCCAAAACTTGCTGCCATATGCTAGACCTGCTTGAATTAGCAGGTGCCATGGATCTCGCCCTCTTTGTACCAAGAAACTGTTGTCGACCTGATACTGAAAATCCCTCCAGATGTGCTCTTTCTGTCTGTTGGGCTCCCTGCCCAATCTGCATCCATGAAGCCACATAGCTTCACCTCATCCGACTGTCTGTACCATAATCCATATCCCAATGTGCCTCTGAGATATCTCAATACATGCTTGCCTGCCTTCCAGAAGAGCTTGGTTGGCTTAACCATAGCTTGTGAAAGATGGTTCACAGCATAGCATGCTCATGGATGGTGTATTGACGTTGCATAGCGACCCCACCAATAGATGAGTGGCATCCACTACCTCCGGCCAGTGGCGACCTCCTTCATCCAACCACCGGGAAAGAGAGAGGTATAAATAGGCTTACCACCCGCCATGTTGAACTTCTCCGGTATCTCAGAAACATACCCATACAGCTCATGAGTCCATCATTGCGCTACCAGATTTCCAATCCAGGAAATAATGAAGGAGGCCCAAGTCCTTCATCTCAAACTCCTTTGCAAGATCAGCCTTGCATGAGAGTATCAACTATTCATCACCGGTCAGTATCAAATCATCTACATAAAGTACAATGATCAACAACTTACCCTCAACCACTATCTGGTATAGGTTGGGATCCGCCTCGCTCTTGGTAAAACCAAGTCCGGTGAAATAACTGTCTATCCGTGTGTACCAAGCACGAGGTGCTTGTTTCAACCCATACAACGCTCTTTTGAGCCTGCACACATGCGACTCGCTGTTGAAGATATTGAAACCTTTGGGCTGCTCTATGTACACCTCCTACTCAATGACTCCATTGAGCGTAATCTTCACATCTCTCATGAATGTGCCACCTGCTCTAGTAGAGAGCAAGAATCGTCAGTATGGAAGAATACCTTGCGACAGGTGCAAAGGTCTCCTCATAATCGATCCCCTCTATCTGTGAAAAGCCTCGGGCAACAAATCTTGCCTTGTACTTCTCCACACTCCCGTCAGCTGCCTGCTTCACTTTGTAGATCCATCTCGAACCCACCACTGATTTCCCCTCTGGCCTCGGGACAATCTCCCATGCACTGTTTCTGACAATCGAATCATACTCTTCCACCATGGCATCTACCCATGCGAGGTCCTCCACAGCTTCCTCGAAAGAGGATGGATCTGTCACGATACACTTGCTGATAAGAGCCATGTATCCAGTATACCGGTCAGGTGACTGTCTCTGTCTGTGCTGTGATGTAGGTGCTCCTACAACCTTCTCTGCATCTTGAGCTAGTCGCTCAGCTTCTGTAGTGCGCTTCCGCCCTCTGATGGTTGGCGCTGCATGAGTGGTCTCTTCCACTCCATGAACTTCCTCTTGTGGTTGATCCACATCCTGAAGCTCATCCTTAGGAACTAATAGCTCTTCATCTGCATGCAAGTGTGGCTCCCTCTCAAGCGAACACTTCATGGCTTTCTCCTCCTGAAATTTGATATCTCGTCGCACAACAGTCTTGCGACTGTCTGGAAAATACACATGATAGTTGTGGGGCGTATCAGTGTACCCCACAAATATCCCAACCTTTGCAGTCGGCTCCAGCTTCTTCCTGGCATCCTTCGTCACATGAATGTAAACAGGTGAACCAAAAATCCTCAAATGGGAAATATCAGGCCTCTTACCAGAAAACGCCTCCTCGGGTGTACTCATGCCAAGTATCCTGTGAGGACAACGGTTCTGCACATATACTGCAGTATTACATGCCTCCGCCCACAAGTGAATGGGTAGGTCCTGATCATGCAACATCGCCCGTGTAGCACCCACGATCATTTTGTTCTTCCGCTCAGCAACCCTGTTCTGCTGTGGGTTATGAGGTGCTATGAGCTTTCTTCGAATTCCTTCTGCGCTGCAAAAGTCCTTGAATTAGCCAGAGATGACTTCACCACCATTGTCTCTCCTAAGAGCCTTCACCTGCTTCCCCGATTCTTTCTCAACCAGTGCCTTGAACTCACATAACTTTGAGTATGTCTCGCTCTTCTTCTGCATGAAGAAGATCCAGCACTTATGAGAAAAATCATCAACAAATATCACATAATACCTGTGCTTTGCTGTCGAAGCTGCTGAGAAAGGTCCACACACGTCTGTGTGAATTCTCTCAAGGATCGTCGTGGTGTGACTATCCTTCTCGTGAAAGGTGGCTTTCACAAATTTTCCCAAGGTACATCCCTTGCACTGATCTGACTGCGCAAGAGTACCCTTAGGAAGCCCAGTAGAAATCTGCTGCAGTATCTTCAAAGCTCCATGGTGAAGGTGGCCCAATCTCCGGTGCCACAGCTCGCCATCATCCCGGCTCACCACTCCTTCTACCTTGCTTGCCATTGCTGCACATCCATCTACCTGCAATTGATAAAGGTTCTTAACTCGAACCCCATCCTCTGGGTTTCACCAGTTGCCTTACTGCGTAGGAAAGCCTTTCCCTTGCTAAAGACAACATCATATCCCTTGTCTTCTAACATCGCCACAGAGATCAGATTCTTCTTCAATCCTGGAACATGCATCACTTCCTTCAATACGAAGGGTTTACCAGACTCCCTCTCAAAGGAAATGGTACCGATACCGGTCACACTATATCTACCATCATCGCCCATCTCGATGTGCACTCCAAGATCTTTCTCATCTAGATCAGTAAACAAATCTCGATCTCCTGTCATGTGAAAAGACGCACCACTGTCAAGAAACCACACTGAACCCATCACACTTGAGACCAAGCATGCGATCAGTGAAAAATCCAGCTCAAAATGCGAGGCTAAGGCCTCTCCAGCTGCAGATCCAGCAGCCTGCTTATTTTTCTTCTTCTGTGGACAATTAGTGGCGTAATGTCCGTGTTGGTGACAGTGAAAGCACTTCACCTTGGACATGTCCTGCTTCTTGCCTTTCGCACAGGATTGAGAAGCTTTCTTGCTCTTCCCCTTCTTTTCTTTGGTAGCCAAAGCGCAATTCTTTTCATCAGAGTTCTTTGATGAAGATCCGTCCCTGGTACTTCGCCTTCTCTCCTCTTGCACAAGATTCGACCAAAGTCGCTCCCATCCTGGAAATTTCTCCCGACCATTGACAGAGTCCTGATAGGAGTGCCAACTCTTCAGAAGCCCTAGGAGAGCCAAGCTCACCAAGTCCTCATCATCAACAGTCACCCCCACACTTCCCAGCTCATCCCTGCATTGGATGAACTTCGTGAGGTACTTGGGCATACTGTCGCCTTTCTCCATTTTTATGTTTCCGAGTCTATCCTTGAGCGCCAACTTCCTCTGGTCGCTCTTGCTTTGGAATAAATCTGTCAAGGCTTTCCCTCATGAATGGAGAAACACCCTTACCGCAGAGCTAGACACTATGTGATCCTTCACACCCTCCAACGAAATCATCGACACTTTGTTGTCTTCTTTTACCATGCGTCGAAATGCGACGACATCGGTAAGTAGGCTTTGGGACACAGCATCTATAGACTCACTAGCCCTATTGTCATCTGCACCACCTCATCTATTCTATTACATACATTATAGTCAGGTTTTCCCTCCAAGACATACTCCATTACTTAATCTGTTGAAATACATCTCAACTTCGACACCAAGAAAACAACGATGCAAATTCAAATTCTTTTGCGGCTGAAAACTGTACTTCAATGTTTTGATTTCTCCAATGATCTGTATCACTCCGATACCATGTATAGAAATTTAATGTGATATATGTCATGAGACCTCGATCACACACTATTTTAGCTTCATGCATATTATCCTAGAATCTCTTCTACCATTGATCATTAATTGCGGAAATAAATCAATTGCATGCACACATTAAAACCACAAACAATCACACATATGAACACAATATTTAATGGGAAAGCTTAAAGCTGAAAACCCCAACTATCTGTATATTATATGTCATGGAGATCATGTAACAATTATAGTACAAAAGCTCCTCACAAGCTCTCATGCACACCCTCAATTGCTACACACTATCAAGCTAGATCTAGCAAAACACATGCTCCAATCTTTTTCCACTTGATAGCCAGCCTCTATTGCGTTTTCAATGCTATGGGATGGCTTCATTAAATAGATAAACCACCTGGCTTGTACTGCGCAATCCTCATGGGCTTCTCCACCTATCTGTGTGTTGCAAATAGCAACTGTATAGTCACAACTGATAGTTAACCTGCTCTTTCACCTATCTCTGCACTGGTCTCCACTAAAACTATCCATGCACTGAAGTTAACTGATGCATTCTTTAGTTGATTAATGAGTTTATAATTAGTGAATTAATTAATAATTAATTCACACCACTCTCACTAATTGTATCAATTAGTTAAACTGAATACAAATAGCTCAACTATGTTTAGATTAGTTAAACTGAATACAAATCCACTAACTTCCTCAATCAACTCCACCAAACTCTGTCACATGAGTTCTAACTGAAGTATCCATGCAATAGCTCCACTTAACCCTCAGGAATAGCGTAATTCCTTTTGTCAGCTCTTGTGCCACATCTGTGCACTTAACTGAAGTGCTCCAAGATAATAAGATAATGTTTAGAGTCTAAATATTATTAAGAGCTAATATTATTTGACATATCTATTTTTAGACTGGCAACTAAAAATAGATTCCGCCCAATATGTCTAAAAATAGAAGTCCATATTTTTTTTCCGACTTGACCAACCATCCACAAATAGCATCCTGCAACTCATAGAACATGATCCATATGTCTAAAAATAGACATAGTCTAAAAATATACTTTGCGCCAAAAATAGCCCGTGGGCCCACTTAGTGAAGGCGACTCCTTTCCACTAAGCTCATCATCTTGTTGCACTATCAACATTTACGGGTTAGTAGCTAGTGTTCATAGGAGTAAGGGGTGATATAACTTACATGGACTAGTCGTTAGGGTTAAATGTTATTAAGGTAAGGGCTTACAATGGTTAATTAGGAATTAGGGGTTATGGTTAAGGATTATGTGATTTGGTTCAATGGTTATATAGTTATATAGGTTATAATTTATAGAGATCACTAATTATAGGTTAAAGTGCTAGTAAAAAGTGTTGCATAGGTAAGGAGTAATGTGTTTTTGGTGACATGTTTGGGTTTATAGGTGATGGGGATTAAACGCGGGAAAATTGACATGGGTTATGTTTTATAGATGTTACCATATATGGGTGCTAGTGGTTCATATTTAGTGAGTATGGTGATTAATGAATGTGGGTTAGCTATTAAGGTTTATAAGGTCACACAATGGGTTTTATTAGGATTTATATATGTTTGGGTCTATGGGATAGAGGGATTAAGGATTATATGGGTTATAAATTGGGGTTTTTGAATTATGTGTTAGGGTTTGTTAGGGCTATTTGTTAAGGGTTAGGGTTTTTTTTTAAGGGGTTATAAGGTGAGGTTTTATAGGGGGTGAGAGTTTTCAGAGTGTTAAGGATTAGAAATTAATATATTTTTTATCAACTATAGTGGATATAATATAGTATATTTGTAGACAGTCCTCAACTAAAGAATTGTGCCAAAACATCAATCGTGAGGGATATTGATTGAAATGGATAATCCAAAGATTGAAATACTTGCTTAATCCTTTAGAATAATCAAAGTGTCGGTGTTACATTATGACAACATATAATATTTATAATTTATTTGAAGGAAGAATGAAGAAGAACTTAGAAGACTAAATATCCTTCATGAACATCTAATCATCTGATTTGAGAATAAACGTACAAATTTAGCTCTATAGTAAAAAAAATATTTTTAAGTATAGCATAGAAGGAATAACCTATTAATTTATGAGTATTTAATTAAACATATTGTTTAATTATAACACAATATATCAAATAACCCTACATTAGGGATGTCGGGGAGACTAATATTCAGTACGAACTGTTATCACAAAAATCATACCTGATTGGCTATTGATCAAACAACTTCAGTGTAACTATTTCAAACCAATATTGTGACTAAGGCTTAGCCTCCTCAGTCTGAGAGGGCTCTCTCAAGGGTTAATGATATTGAATAAAGATGTAGAAATATGGCTAACTCTAGGTTTTATATATTGGTTTTATATGTTTGTAGGTTGAAAAGATCAAAGCTTACCGCCATTAGGCTATGGAGTCAGTGAATAGGGCTCTCAATAACAAAATCTTTCCTTGTAGAAGCCGAGGCTTGTATATACTTCAATGAAAGAATAACACATTCAAGAAAATCCCAATAACATGAGTTTCAGACGAAATCAGAGCATGTGATACATGAGTTCTGAGTTATGAGACATTGAGGTATTGAAAAGGAAATATTAAAATAAAATCACCATAACTCAATACTTAAAGGAAGTCAGAGCATGAATAACCATGAATTCTGAGTAATAAGCATTAAGATATTGAAGAAAACATTTCAAAGATAGGACCTAAAACTCATTTGACCATAGTTTAATACTTGAAGGAATTTAGAGCATGAACATCCATGAATTCTGAGTAATAAGCATTAAGATTATGGAAGGAAAAAATTTCAAAGATACGACATAAAACTCATTGAAATACACTAAGAATCTCAGGTCTGTCAAGATGAAAACCTCCCTGAATTACTGATCATAGTCCATTACATAAAGTAGCAGTTTTGCTAAAAAGTCTCCAACCCTTTATTAATTCGACCCAATGGCCTTTAATATACCATTTAAAACATGATATTATCTCATATTAGGGTAGATACATCGAATTTCTAACTCTTGACACCTTTCATAACCATAAAACATCAAATTTATAACAAACAGACACCTATCCTACTTGACAATCCTATTTCAACTAAGACTCAAACTCTTCATTACTATCTTTAACAACCTTATCTATTTGAAATTACATCATTTTCCAATTTTATCATCACATGGTCGAATTTGGATGATGGGCTTCAGTTCTTCATGACCACTTTGCTTACCTCCACAAAAGCAGGAAACCAAACCCTGTTTTTTAGGCATAAGATTCTTTTCCTTATTTGAACATTCTGACCATCATTTAAACTTTATTTCATGGTCCTTGGCTGTCGAATATTATCTTAACATGTCTCATCACTCACCCCTAGCCTCTAGTTGTCCAAAAACTGCTGCAAAACTTATTCAAAAGGCTGTAATTTATAGCACTACGAAAACACAACAGTTTCGTAGCACCCTTTGTAGCGCTGCCATTTCAACCTTTTTTCTTCAAAAAACTTGGTTCTTTTCTTATAAAACATTTTAATCATCCTTCAATACATCTTCCATGACAATTACAGCTCTTAACACATCCTTTAACCCCTTGAAAACTGATCAAAAGGAGCAGAAAAGGCAGCTACAGCAGTTTCGTAGCGCTTTTCTGCTTTTTTACACTAAATGTGCTACAAAACTGCTGAGTATGTAGCTTTGTCAAAAAAAATTCCAAGTGAAAATTATTATTGCCCCAAAACTCAAAAATATTACTTATCTCATCATCTAAAAACCACAGCAACCATATACTAACTTCATTTTATCTTTTTTAAGGTATTTCTTCTTCATTTGCAATAGGTTGGCCTATTAGTTTTTCCTATTTTTTCTTGAAACATAGGTCTTGGGATAGAGCCTATATCTCCTATTCCATGATGTATTTTGAGAAAATGAAGGAGGATTTTGTAGTTCATTATGTCTTGAATAACAACCTCTCTTTTTTTTTAAGCATATCTCCTGCTGTCCAGAAACTGCTTTTGAAAAACATGTGTAAAACAAGAAAAACTTTGTTTCTGAAAATAGGGCTTCAAAGAAATCCTTGTATATCCCAACAGATAACACCTGTGAAAAAAGTGAGAGAGATTATTGTTTTTTATATGTTTTTGAAAATAACCTCTCTTATTTTTTTAAAGAGCCTTTCTGTTTGCTCAGAAACTTCTTTGAAGTTGACTGCTTAAAACCAAAAAACAGAGTTTTGCTTCATATTACGCTACGAAAAGACAGCGCTTTTGTAGCGCCAAACGAATTTTTTCAACTGGTGGTGCTACGAAAGTAAGGTTTCTTGGCTAATTGGACATTTTTTATGAAAAAACTTAGGTAAATGAAATGAATGATGAAATGATGAATGACTTGACATGAATAACCCTTAAAATGAATTTCTTTAACACTAAGGAAGATTCAAACCTAAAAATCTAATACTCCCTTTTGGTCAAATTCAATAAATGACTCCTAAGACCCTATTTTGACCCATGATCAAAAATAAACTTGACAAAATGATGTTTTGAAAAACAAATTGGGTGATAACACTGGCTCCACTTGGGATAGTGTGACCATGTGGTACACTAAGAACTAATAGTTCCAGTGCTGCTATCCATCTTCTTGGAATAAAAGCTTTGAAAATTTACCAAGTTTTCTTAAAAAACTTATAGCCTTCACCTCGGGCTCAAGCTTGATGATCACTGCAGAAGAAACAAATTTGTACCTACTGAAAAGACGCTCAGTCAACTTTGAGCTTATTCACATACTCCTACCTACCCTATCAGTTGCAATCTCCATTTTTAACTCAAGCAACATGAAACTTCCAGTGAAGCCAGTCATTGATCTTATTTGACATTTGAACCTCTTGACTGCACTTGAACCAAAAATAAACATTATATTGAGATGACCAAAGCATCATAAAATATATTTGATCTTCAAAATGAAAATATAACTGGAAATCTAAACTGTAAAACTTCTCCATGTAGTCAGCTATAGAATCATAGAAGACATAATCTATTTGAAGCTTCTCATGACATTCTGCAACTTTGGACCACTCATACATGCTTTTCTCAGCCACACAAGATTTTAATTGTATGCTATCAAACTGTTGTTCAAACTTATTTTCAAAAACAGTGTATTCTTCCTCAATCTCAAAGGAGAAAGGTAGCAACGCTCTCTCTTTGTTTTCTGGCATTAACAACTTTAGAAAAGACTGGTCTTGATCATGAAGCCTATAAGGTTGAATTTGTTCTTCTATAACTTCAATGTCTTTTCCAAAATTATTAGCAACTTCATCCACAGATTGAATCTTATCTTCTGACTTGCACTCAAATGACTGAGGATTGTAGCAATTATCTTCAAATATTTCCTCTTGTTGTTTGAAATGATTCTCATACTCCTGATGATCAAAGGACTGACAAGTCTACTGCAAATTTTCATCAAACTTAGAGGATGTAACATGATTTAAATAAGCTCCTGTTGGGTTTCATTTTCATCCAAGGGAGAGGTTATCCTTTCTTCTTGGTGTGAAAAGGATTGTCATGAAGGGCCTCTAAAATTTCCTCATCCATAAACTCATCATCTTCATAACAATTCTCCAAATATTCAATAAAACTCACACAGTGTTTACAGCAGTCTTTGACCAGCAATAAGGAGGGATGACACTCTTCATACATCTCATAAAATGCAACATGGAAATAATTAAGAGAATATAATGAACCATTTTTCAAGATTTCATACCAAGACCATGCTTTTCCTTCTAAAGTGGCCATAAACATCTTCATGAGACAATCCTCAGGAAACTAAACCTTCAGATTGTGTACATGCATATGAAATCTAACCAAATGAAGAGCAGCATTGTCTTTCTTTTCATCTTTGAATATAGGAAGATCAGCTAACCATTCAACCTTTGGCATAGGATTTGGAAAACCAGGGATATGAGATCGATTCATAGGGGCATACCTGGCATTTATTCTTGCAATGGAACTCATTCTGAAACTTCATCAAGCTACTGATCGTCTAGCAGTGGAGTCACCTTCCAATTTATTATTTGATGTGTGGAGTCACCAGAGCAGAAATACAACCAAAATGTGCGTAAGTGTCTGCTTCTCTTAGACCTTAGAACTGAAACTTTGTCGTTCTTCCCAGGGAAAATATATACCTTCGGTCCTCGGCAACGGCGCCAACATGTTATCACAAAAATCGTACCTGATTGATTGTTGATCATACAAATTCAGTGTAACTATTTCAAACCAATCTTGTGGTTGAGGCTTAGCCTCCTCAGTCTGAGAGGGCTCTCTCAAGGGTTAATGATATTGAATAAAGATGTAGAAATATGGCTAACTCTAAGTTTTATGTATTGGTTTTATATGTTTGTAGGTTTAAAATATCAAAGCTTACTACCATTGGGCTATGGAGTCAGTTAATAGGGCTCTCAATAACAAAATCTTTCCTTGTAGAAGCTAAGGCTTGTATATACTTCAATGAAAGAATAACACATTCAGGAAAATACCAATAACTTGAGTTTCAGAAGAAATCAGAGCATGTGATACATGAGTTATGAGTTATGAGACATCAAGGTATTGAAAAGGAAATATTAAAAGAAAATCACCATAACTCAATACTCAAAGGAAGTTAGAGCATGAATAACCATGAATTTTGAGTAATAAGAATTAAGATATTGAAGAAAACCTTTCAAATATAGGACCTAAAACTCATTTGACCATAGTTTAATACTTAAAGGAAGTCAGAGAATGAACATCCATGAATTATGAGTAATAAGAATTAAGACTATGGAAGGAAAACATTCAAATATAGGACATAAAAATCATTGAAATACACTAAGAATCTCAGGTTTGTCAAGATGAAAACCTCCCTACATTATTGATCACAGTCCATTACATAAAGCAGCAGTTTTGCTAAAAAGTCTCCAACCATTTGATAATTCGAACCAATGGCCTTTAATAGACCATTTACAACATGATAAGATCTCATATTAGGCTAGATACATCGAATTTCTAACTCTTGACACCTTGCATAACCATAAAACATCAAATTTATGACAAACAGACACCTATCCTACTTGACAGTCCTATTTCAACTAGGACTCAAACTCTTAATTACTATCTTTAACAACCTTATCTATTTGAAATTACATCATTTTCCAAGTTTATCATCACATGGTCAATTTTTTATGATGGGATTCGGTTCTTCATGATCACTTTGCTGACCTTCACAAAATTAGGAAACCAAACCTTGTTTTTTAGGCATAAGATTATTTTCCTTCTTTGAACATTCTGACCATCATTTAAACTTTATTTCGTGGTCCTTGGCTATTGGATATTATCTTAACATGTCTCATCACTCACCCCTAGCCTCAAGATGTCCAAAAACCACTGCAAAACTTGTTCAAAAGGCTGTAATTTATAGCGCTACGAAAACACAACAATTTCGTAGCGCCCTTTGTAGCGCTGCCATTTCAACCCTTTTTCTTCAAAAAAATTGGTTCTTTTCCTATGAAAAATTTTAATCATCCTTCAATACATCTTCCATTATAATTATAGCTCTTAAAAAATCCTTTAACCCCTTGAAAACTTATCAAAAGGAGCAGAAAAGGCAGCTACAGCAGTTTCGTAGCGTTTTTCTGCTTTTTTACACTAAATGCGCTACGAAACTGCTGAGTATGCAGTTTTGTCAACAATTTTGCCAAGTGAAAAGTATTATTGCCAAAAAAATCAAAATATTACTTATCTCATCATCTAGAAACCATAATAACCATATACTAACTTCATTTTATCTTTTTTGAGGCATTTCTTCTTCATTTGCAATAGGTTGGCTTATTGGTTTTTCCAGTGTTTTTCTTGAAAAATAGGTCTTGGGATAGAGCCTATTTCTCCTACTCCATGATGTATTTTGAAAAACTGAAGGAGTTTTCCGTAGGCCATTATGTCTTGAATAAAAACCTCTCTTTTTTTTCTTGAAACATATCTCCTGTTGTCCAGAAATTTCTTTTGAAAAACATGTGTAAAACAGGAAAACTATGTTTCTGAAAATAGGGCTTCAAAGAAAGCCTTGTATCTCCCAACTGGTAACACCTGTGAGAAAAGTGAGAGAGGTTATTGTTTTCTGATATTTTTTTTGAAAATATCCTCTCTTATTTTCTTAAAATACCTTTCTGTTTTCTTAGGAACATCCTTTGAAATTTACTGCTTAAAACTAGAAAACAGAGTTTTGCTTCATATTGCGCTACGAAAAGACAGCGCTTTCGTAGTGCAAAATGACTTTTTTCAACAGGTGGCGCTACGAAAGTAAGGTTTCTTAGCTTATTGGATAGTTTCGATGAAAAACTTAGAAAAATTAAATGAATGATGAATGAGTTGACATGAAAAACCTTTAAAATGAATTTATTTAACACTAAGGAAGATTAAAACCTAAAAATCTAATACTCCCTTTTGGTCAAGTTCAAGAAATGACTCCTAAGACCCTATTTTGACCCATGATCAAAAGCGAACTTGACACAATGATGTTTTGAAAAAAAAATTGGGTGATAACACTGGCTCCACTTGGGATAGTGTGTCCTTGTGGTACACTAAGAACCAGTAGTTCCGGTGCTGCTATCCATCTTCTTGGAATAAAAATTTTGAAAATTTACCAAGTTTTATTAAAAATCTTATAGCCTTCACCTCGGGCTCAAGCTTGATGATCACTGCAGAAGAAACAAATATGTACCTACTGAAAATATGCTCAGTAAATTTTGAGCTTATTCACATACTCCTACCTACCCTATCGGCTACAATATCCATTTTTAACTCAAGAAACATGAAACTTCCAGTGAAGCCAGTCATTAATCTTATCTGACATTTGAACCTCTTGACTACACTTGAAACAAAAATAAAAATGATATTGAGATGACCAAGGCATCATAAAATATATCTGATCTTAAAAATGAAAATATAATTAGAAATCTGAACTGTAAAACTTTTCCATGTAGTCAGTTATAGAATCATAGAAGACATAATTTGTTTGAAGCTTCTCATGACATTCTGCAACTTTGGACCGCTCCTACATGTTTTTTCAGCCACACAAGATTTTAATTGTATGCTATCAAACTTATGTTCAAACTGATTTTCAAAAACAGTGTATTCTTCCTCAATCTCAAAGGATAAAGGTAGCAACACTCTCTCTTTGTTTTCTGGCATTAACAACTTTAGAAAATATTGATCTTGATCATGAAGCCTATAAGGTTGAATTTGATCTTATATAACTTCAATGTCTTTCCAAAAATTCTTGGCAACTTCATCCACAAATTGAATCTTATCTTCTGACTTGCACTCAAATGACTGAATATTGTAGCAATTATCTTCAAATATTTCCTCTTGTTGTTTGAAATGATTCTCATACTCTTGATGATCAAAGGACTGACAAGTCTGCTGCAAATTTTCATCAAAATCAGAGGATGTAACATGATTTTCATAAATAAGCTCCTGTTGGGTTTCATTTTCATCCAAGGGAGAGGTTATCCTTTATTCTTGGTGATTAAAGGGATTGTCATGAAGGGCCTCTAAAATTTCCTCATCCATGAACTCATCATCTTCATAACAATTCTCCAAATATTCAATAAAGCTCACACAGTTTTTACAGCAGTCTTTGACCAGCGATAAGGAGGGATGACACTCTTCATACATCTCATCAAATGCAACATGGAAATCAGTAAGAGAATATAATGAACCATTTGGAAAGCTTTCATACCAAGACCATGCTTTTCCTTCTAAAGTGGGCATAAACATATTCATGAGACAATCCTCAGGAAACTGAACCTTAAGATTGTGTACATGCATATGGATCTAACTAAAAGAAGAGCAACATTTTCTTTCTTTTCATCTTTGAATATAGGAAGTTTAGCTAACCATTCAACCTTTGCCATAGGATTTGGAAAACCAAGGATATGAGACCGATTCATAGGGGCATACCTGGAATTTATTCTTGCTGTTTTCGTTCCTAGAGACAGCCTTGAGTTGTGAAAGACCAGTGCCTAGGACATCTTATATTAGCAAGGACCATATGGTATAACAGAAAAAGTTATCGATAAAAAGCTCTCATGCTATCTCTTGTAAACAAGGAATGTTAATCTGAATGGGACCAAGACCTTCAGAAACTGACACAGAGAAAGTAATATTGTAGAGGCAACATAAAAAACTCCAATATAAAGAAACAGACAATTCAGAGACAGCTTACTGTAAAGAGGGCCAATTCAGAAATACTTCACAGAAATAAATTATCAGAAGGTGTATGTAGTGAATGAAATATTGAGAGAATATTATTTGTCATCGAGCTGATATCCAGATACACAATATCACCATGTAATGGGCTTACCAATTTAAGAATCCATACATGACAATAGCGTTTTAAAAACACCCTCCCAAAGAAACTAATATAGCAGAATTACAGTTTAGATGAATAGTGGAACAGAATATCATGCCTGAGCCATATTTAAAGCGCTTGACTAATCCGAGCATGGGTATCAACTAGGATAAATCCATACCAAAAATCAGTGAGCCACTCGCATTCCAAAAACATGATACAAGAAAGATGGATGAAATGAAATGATCTATTAAAATAACACATATAAGAGAAAGTTACAAACTGTGAAATACCAAAGACCAAAATCCTCTTAACAAATGGAAATCCTCCTCACTGAGACCCTACAGGCTCTGAGCCTTCATAAAAGAGTTCAAAAAAATGTATACAAAAATCCTTTCACTGCATAATTTTCTGATAAAATCTAGAACCTAAATCATCTGTTCTTCGGGAGCTTTATAGGAGAACAAGAAAGTTCGAAAAGGGAGTAGGTGATGAACATTTAATTTGCTTCATAAAGCCCGGATGGCTGAAACGTGCATGCCCATATTGTTTGATGAATCAGTAATGTTGTTTTTACCCTGATACCTGCTTACTGAAATAAATGCACTGGGTAGAAATTTCTTTAGGAACATGGCAAAGAAATAAAACCACATAGACATTTCGTCCTTTCCTGAAAGAAAATGGTGTTGAAAAGAAAACCTTAAGGTATTTTTTTTCTGCGAATGGTACCATCTGCCTTCTAAACCCTGAATTACGGCTAAAAATCTTCAATGCTGCGCGTTGAATTCCTTGATCATTCACTGATATTTCTCTGTTGCTCCATTAATGTCTCCATCTGCACGATCTGTGCTTTCAATGACTCTAGAAGGTTTGGCAGATTTTAACCCTGCTTCTTTAATGGAAGCTTGTCGACATACCTTCCCAGGCCTTTCTCCATAATTACAGCCTCTGAAAAATAGTCCTTCGATGTGCTCTGCTACTGCAATCAAGACTGTAAATCATGGCAATTTTCTGCTGTTGTAACCCTGCAAAACCCACAAACTTGTTAGGAAAACCATGCATAGGGATGGTGGATATGGCGGGGTCAATGAAAATGGTCATGCGGACATGGCGAAATGGTGGAACAATGTAGGGTGGCGGAAAAATCTAGTGAAACGATGGAGGATGGACTGGTGTAAGTTTTTAACGTAAAACATTTGAAATTTGACAAATGAATGAAATGTATAAGGGCGGAGGAAAAAATATGACAAACACGTGGAACAGGTGACGTGGAGGTACAAAGTTAACTGGCGAAGAGGTAAATGATCTGGACCGTCAGATCTCAGGAGGAGATTGACGGCTGAAATTGTATCGGAGGGCGACGAACTGTGGGCCAGGGGTACGATTTCCCCGTGTTAACTTGCGAGCAACTTTGACGAGAAATCGTCGTTGGATGAGTTGCTGTAGATCGGACAGCTCATGTGCATATCGCGCTACGTCCATTGCCGAACTATAATGCGCGATGAACGGCAGTTTTTGGGCCGTACACGGAGACACGCGGCGAATGATGTATGGAATCGCTCCGGAAAATAAAATACCGCCTACCGCCCAAAAGCAGTGCGATAGAAACTAGGTGGGTTTTGCACAATGCACGGTGCGGGGACCACAAATGCGGGTGTACTATGGACCGTAGATTTTGCAGGTTGATCGGACGGTCGACGGGCGATTTTGGTGATGAACAGAGTGGGCCACGGGCGCGATGATGACTTGCGAATGCCGTCGGATCTGCACAGATCGACGGTTATAAACGTGCCTGATCTATATATGTGATAAGCGCCTTCATGACTAGCACTCGGTTTTGACTTCCAGTCATGTGGAGGAAAAGGGGCAGGGGCTAGGTCCGAAAGGTGCTAGGCCTTAAATATAATGTAATGTGGGATTTCGTTCCTTTTATGCAGATTTGAGGCTGGGAGAAAGTAACGATGGGTAGAAAATGAATTTCTCAAGGAAAAAAGAGGGGGTTTGAAAGGTTTAAGCGAGGTTGCTTATCAAAATTTCAATAGGATGCTGACGTGATCAACATTGGCTCCATCTAGGGACGACACATTCATCCCTAGGCGTGTCGAGAACTTCGCAGACCACCTGATAATCTTTTGTGCGAACTCTTCTCTTTAGCACTTCTAATTTTTCTTTTTCATAATTCATCACGACACCCACATTATTCAAACAAAGGAGAAAAGAGGAAGCTAATATACAGTAAAATACATCAGGATATCTCTACCTGAATTAGAACTGGAAGTAGGGTTTAAGAAACTGACCATTTACAGGGGCGTCAAGCAAGTCACCCTGTAAATTTTCCAACTTGAAAGTGTTGTTACCTCCCTGTTCCACAATTTTGAAAGGACCGAACCAGAGTGGATCGAATTTACCATGTTTTCCTTTTTCAGCCCTCCGGATATCCCATCTGAGTACTAAATCACCAATCTGCAGATTCATGTCCTTAGCATGCTGATCAAAAAGATATTTCATCTTCTCCTTATACTCTGTCAGCCTTTGAATTACCAGGTTTTGTGTTTCTTCCAATTCCACCAGCTGATTTATTCTCCTGGTCATATCATCAGGCTCTTCTTGACTTTCCTGCATGAAACGGGAAACTGGTAGGGCTAACTATATAGGGAATACTTCTACCCTCCCATATACTAATTCATATGGGGATTTTCCAGTTGCTCTCTTGCTGGTGATTCTATTTGCACACGGAGCGAATTTCAACTGGGAATCCCAATTTTTCTGATTTTCATTTATAGGCTTCTTCAGTGCTCTTACCAGGGTTTTATTGGAAGATTCTGCCAAGCCATTTACCTGTGGGTAATAGGCTATAGAGTGACTTAGTGTGATGTTATACTGTTGACAGAAGCTCGCAAACTTTGCAGACTTGAAGGCATGTGCATTATCAGTCATTATTCTGGCAGGACAGCCAAACTTGGATATGATGTTTTCTTCCATGAACTTTATTATCACAGTATCTGTGGCGTTCCTCGCAGGTATGGATTCCACCCATTTTGTGAAATAATCAGTGGCAGTTAAAATCCACTTATTCTGACCACTTGATGGAGGGTGTATTTCACCTATAAAATCAATTCCCCATTGTCGAAATGGTTCATCCACGTGCACAGGAATCATGGGCAGAGGTGCCAACTTCTGTCTTTCAGAAAATTTCTAACACTTCTCAAAAGCTCTTACCTGGGCAAAAACATCTCCAAAAAGCTTGGGCCAATAGAAACCAGCCTTCAGGATTTTGTGAGTAGTGGCCCTCCAGCTGTAATGACCCCCACAGATTCCTTTATGAAATTCAGCCATTATACTCTCTACCTCATCTTCTGTGAGACACAGGATTAGGATGCCTGAGGGATATCACCAGTATAGACGGCCATTGGCGATTATGTACTTCTGTGATTTCAATCTTAACGTTTGGTATTTAGCTTTATCACAGCTTGGAGGGCAGCTGAGTGTGAGGAGATATTCTACTATCTCTTTGTACCACTGACTGATGAGGTACTTTATATGTGTTTCTGGAGGAGCTACCCCAATTCCCTGTCGTTCTTCTTTCTCCTCAGATTCCTCACTTGCTATTATGGACAAATTTATACCCAAAGCTTGATAGTTTGATTCGGATAATATTTTCGAAAGCCCTTGTGCTTTGATCAACTTAGTAGGGCAGATGTCTAATTCATACTCTTGTATTTTAGCAATCCACTTCCCCCTTTTTCCTTCACTATCCCCTTGGATAAGAATATCTTTTATAGCAGATGTAGGCACAAATGCAGTGATATGGGACTGCAAGATATACATGCAGAATGATTTGAGGGATTTCACTAGGGCATATGCTTTCTTTTCTAATATGTTGTATTTTAATTTTGCATCACGGAGCACCTGACTGAAGAAGGCAATGGGCTGCTCATGCCCTTCCTCATTTTTCTACAATAAAACTCTTGCTATTGTATGAGGTGATGCAAAAGAAAATATCATGAAAGGTTTAGCATAATCAGGTCCAACTAGCACAGGGGCTTCTGCAAAAGCATTTTTTATCCTGGTAAAGGCCTCTCGTGATTCCTAAGACCATTTAACTTCATTATCTTTCTTCATCATGTCAGTTATATGCCTAACTATTTCAGCATTGTTAGGAATAAACCTTCTCAGGAAATTAATATGCCCTAGGAACACCTGTACCTCCTTCTTATTCCTAGGAAAAGCAATACCATTTATAACCTCTACCCTCTTAGGATCTATCTTCACCCCATATTTAGTCACAATGTGTCCCAAAAGTTTACCCTCTTCTAATGCAAATAAAGACTTTTGAGGATTTAGAGAGAGACCATACCTTCTGCATTTCTCAAAGGTTCTACGCAGATGCTCAATGTGCTCAGTATCATTTTTGGAAAATATAGTGATATCATCGAGGTAAACTACCAGAAATTTATCTTTCTCCCCAACAAAAGCAATGTCCATAGCCCTCTGAAAAGTAGCCTCTGCATTAATCAATCCAAAAGGCATCCTGGCATACATAAATGTACCCCATGGTGTGGTGAAAGCAGTCTTCTTTTGATCTTCTGGAAGTACAGCCACCTGGTTATAACCAAAGAATCCATCCATCATTGACATCCTAGAAGCTCCAACCACTTTCTGCAGGATGTGATCCATCTTAGGCAGTGGATAATTATCTTTTAAGGATGCTCTGTTTAAATTTCGGAAGTCCACACACAACCTTATTTCTCCGTTCTTCTTTTAGACAGGGGCTATTTTTGCCACCCATTCAAAGTACCTCAATGGTACAATTATTTTTTCCTTTAACAGCTTCTTAATTTCCTTCTCAATAGAGGGAACCAGCAAGGGATTTATTTGTCTGAGCTTCTACCTGTGAGGTTTTGCATCCCCCTTTAGTGGAATTTTGTGTTGCATTATACTGATGTCAAAAGTTTTCAAGTCCTGATAGGACCATGCAAACACATCTTTGTAAGACTGAAATAATTTCTAGTATAGATTTTTATATTCTTCTGGGATCTTCTTGGATAATTTACAATTTTGGGGTCAGCTTCAGTACCAAGATTTAGGTCTTCTACCTGATTTTCTTCTACCACTTTGCCTAGTTGCAATGGGACATCATTCTTGTCAAATAATTTTTCTAGAGGCACCAGTCCTCTAGGTATAATGTTTCCCTTCAATTGCAACACTTTATTACCTGCCATTTTCTTCTCCCAATTCCTTTCTGAAGTATCTTCGAACTCACCTTCTTCAGCATCAATCTCCATATTGGAGAATTCTCCTACTGTTTCCAGGAATCTCTTCATCTGTTCTTCATCTTCAAACACTTGCCAGTGTTTGATGTTGTCTGGGATTGATGGTCGATAACGTACCTCAATTTCATATCTTAAAAGAGGGTTCTGAGGTGGACGAAATGTACTGGCAGCCACAGCAAGGGAATCAGCCATCCTATTCTGTTCTTGGGGCATGAACTGGATATTGAATGCCAAGAAGAAATTTTCCACCATGTCCCAAACCTCATTCCTATAAGCCCTCAGCCGAGGATGTTTGGTCTGACATTCATTCCTGACTTGTCTAACCACCAATTCTGAATCTCCCCGAACTTTTAAACTTTGTATGTTCATGTTCCTGGCTGTCTGCAATCCTAACAGAAGTGCTTCATATTCAGCTTCATTATTAGTAGCTTCATATCCCAGCTTGAAGGACAATGGGACCCATTTCCCTATAGGAGAAATCAATAATATTCCAGCTCCATTACCTTCTCTTGAATTTTCTCCATCAAAATGAAGTGTCCAGATTCCTGCTTCATGGCTCTCTAAGGGCTGCTCAGTCTTGATCTGGCAGAAGGATGGTTCATGAGCATAATCTTGATCTTCTCCCAGCATCAAGCATGAGAAATCTCCTTCTTTACTGTAGACTGATGAATTAATAGAGCTGTCAGCCTTAGTCACCATCTTGAAAAATCTAGTCTCCCTGTACAACCTCCTCTCTTGGCCACCAAAAACTGGGATAGTGGCATATGTTAAATCCAATTTAATAGACCCACCAATTTTTTTCCCCCAGGACCTTGACAATAACATTCCAAAGCGAGCTGGGATGTCAGCCACCACGATGTCCATTAGCACGCTTTTTGCTAGGATTTGGGCCAAATTGACCACCAAATCTTTGATCATCCCTAAGCATTTAACTCTTTTGGAATCAAATGAGTAGAGGTCCTTGTATGGACGGGTGATTTGTAATCCTAGTTGTTCCATGACTAACAGAGGTAATAGATTATGGGAAGCTCCAGAATCTAACATACAGTTATGCAATAGCAGGTCATGAATCATTAGAGACACATAAAAGGGAGGAGTAGAAGCATCTAATTCCTCAACATGTGGACCAAAGAAAACCATGGGTCTTTCTTCTTGAAGGTTGAGACTATCTGGGGTGAGGGCTGCTTCTGGAGGAATCATAAAAGAGGTGACTTGGGATTGATATGCAGGTTGTTTCAATAGTTCAGTTTCAAGCTCCTTTTGCAGATTGAAAACGGGAGAGGAATTCTCTATTACAACCTCTTTTGACTCTTTACTTTCAGCTGAGGGTTTGACTTCTTTTGACACAGATTGGGTATTAGGGGGAATGACTACTTTTGAAGAGGAAGGAATTTGATCATTAGACTGCAAAGGTTTATTTAGAGGGCCTTTACCTTTGTCTATGACTTTATGCATTGTTGATTCCTTCTGAGTAGGTGCTTCCTTCTAGAGAGGCTCCTCTTCTTGATCTTGAGTACGAGTCCTCTTCCTAGAAGATCTGAGATCATATCTTCTATTGAATTGTGCTTGCATGAAATCAGCAAATTGTTTACAATAATGATCAATTTTTGCGTCTTCTGTGTCTCTGGCCTTTTCTTCTTCTTGCAATGAGCACTTACTTCCATCATTTCCTTGCAAAGGGAATTCTTCTCCATCACTATTTGAAAAAGCAAGATTTGCATCCTCCAGTCCATAGGCAGTGTCTTCAGTAGAATCATCTACTGGACCTTCCAGGTACAATGGGTGTGGTACCTGATCTTGTTGTTCCTTTTCTTCCCTTGGCAATATTTGCAAGGGTGGTTTCCTATACTGAGGATTATAACCTCTATTTTGAGCATTGTGGAAATTCTTGGAGGCTAAATTCTTGGCCTCCAATTCAAGCTTGACCTGTTTACCAAAAAGGTTCTTAATCATTTTGCTCATTTCTTCAATTCTGTCATTAGCTGAGTCTCTGTCTTGGTAGGAGGTAGATACCTCCTCTTTGCCCCTTATTCTAGTATCTTGTTCAGATTTTCCCTTTGATTTTCCAGTGGAGGCAAAGTTTTCTTCCAACTCTAGTGCATTTGTCTGGGCATCATCCAGAGTAGCAGGCTTTCTTTCTCTGAGAGAGAAACCAAATTCTGAATCAAAGGCTACTACAAAAACAACTTTAGCAGCAGTTTGATGAGGTTTCATATCAGCAGGAAGACTCAAATAAAATTTATTAAATCTCTTGATAAATTCTGACACTCCTTCATTATGTCTTTTCTTGAGTGTATTGAACTCAGTAAGACAATGTCCATGGTCCTTCTTCTCTCCCCATTTTCTAAGAAAAGTATCTTCCATTATTTCCCAAGTGGTAATAGAACAGCCTGCCAATGTCTTAAACCATTTTCGAGCTTCACCATCAAGAGATTGGACAAACAGCCTTAAGACCACATCTAAATGTTCCACATTAAATTTTTCTGCAAAAGCGCAGAAGACCTCAAGATGTTTTTGAGCATCAATCTCATTTTCCCCATTGAATCGGGGTAAAATCTTCAAATAATCCTGTGGCATATCATTTAACACTTGGGGTAATACCAGAGGGGCATATTTATTTAGCAATAAACCTGGAACATTAGCCATTGGAGGGGGTGGAGGTAGTGCAATAGTTTGATGAGTAACAGGAGGAGGAGGAGGTGGAAGTGAAGTATGAATAAAAATAGGGACATAATGAACAGCAGCCTGAGGTGTTGAGGGGAATAATGGTCTGTTAATAGCAGATATTTCAGTGAATTCCTTGACCTCTTCGACCTCAGGAGTAGGGTGAAAATTATCGATATTTCTGACACCTCCTTGGGGTGGACTATCTGAATAATAACCGGTATCTCCCACAGTGGAGTCGGGAACTAGCACTTGAGCTACTTGAGGAGAAGAGGATGGAAAGTTTTCTATAGACAATTCAGGGATTTCAGAGTGGACTGATTTTCTTTCCCTCCAATTTCTTATGTGTATGATCTTTTCAGGGTCATACACTGAAGGTGACTTTGGCTAAGATGTATCTGACCTCAGGTGTGGCTTACAAGGAGCCAGGACTGCAAATGAATTTATCTAATAACAAATGTGGAGTCGCCAAGGTGAGGGATCTACAACTCTCAACTCTCCATACTCACCTACTTGAAGAGTGAATTAGATTTTGTCGAGGCCCAGGGATTTAAAATTTCTCAACTTCGTCCCCGGAAACGACACCAAAAAGATGTTTTCGTTCCTAGAGACAGCCCTGAGTTGTGAAATACCAGTGCCTTGGACATCTTATATTAGCAAGGAGCATATGGTATAATAGAAAAAGTTATTGATAAAAAGCTCTCATGCTATCTCTTGTAAACAAGGAATTTTAATCTGAATGGGACCAAGACCTTCAGAAAATGACACAGAGAAAGGAATACTGCAAAGGCAACATGCAAAACTCCAATATAAAAGCAACATACAATTCAGAGACAGCTTACTGTAAATAGGGCCAATTCAGAAATACCTCACAGAAATAAATTATCAGAAGGTGTATGTAGTGAATGAAATATTGAGAGAATATTAGTTGTCATCGAGCTGATATCCAGATACACAATATCACCATGTAATGGGCTTACAAATTTAAGAATCCATACATGACAATAGCGTTTTAAAAACACCCTCCCAAAGAAAATAATATAGTATAATTACGGTTTAGATGAATAGTGGAACAGAATATCATGCCTGGGCCATATTTAAAGCGCTTGACTAATCCGAGCATGGGTATCAACTAGGATAAATCCATACCAAAAGTCAGTGAGCCACTCGCATTCCAGAAACATGATACAAGAAAGATGGATGAAATGAAATGATCTATTAAAATAACACATATAAGAGAAAGTTACAAACTATGAAATACCAAAGACCAGAATCCTCTTAATAGATGGAACTCCTCCTCACTGAGACCCTACGGGCTCTGAGCCTTCATACAAGAGTTCAACAAAATGTATACAAAAATCCTTTCACTGCATAATTTTCTGATAAAATCTGGAACCCTGAATCCTCTGTTCTTCCGGAGCTTTATTGGAGAACAAGAAAGTTCAAAAAGGGAGTAGGTGATGAACATTTAATTTTCTTCATAAATCCCGGATGGTTGAAATGTGCATGCCCATACTGTTTGATGACTCAGTAATGTTGTTTGTACCCTGCTACCTTCTTACTAAAATAAATGCACTGGGTAGAAATATTTTCAGGAACACAGCAAAGAAATAAAATCACATAGACATTATGTCCTTTCCTGAAAGAAAATGGTGCTGAAAAGAAAACCTTGAGGTATTGTTTTCTGCGAATGGTACCATCTACCTTCTAAACCCTGAATTACGGCTAAAAATCTTCCATGCTGCGCGTTGAATTCCTCGATCATTCACTGATATTTATCTGTTGCTTCATTAATGTCTCCATCTTCCCAGGCCTTTCTCCATAATTACAGCATCTGAAAAATAGTCCTTTGATGTGCTCTGCTACTGCAATCAAGACTGTAAATCATGGCAGTTTTCCGCTACTGTAACCCTGCAAAACCCGCAAACTTGTTAGGAAAACCATACATGGGGATGGTGGATATGGCATGGTCAATGAAAATGGTCGTGCGGTCATGGCGAAATGGTGGACCAATGCAGGGTGGCGGAAAAATGTAGTGAAATGATGGAGGATGGACTGGTGTAAGTTTTTAACGTAAAACATTTGAAATTTGACAAATGAATGAAATGTATAAGGGCGAAGGAAAAATATGACAAACATGTGGAGCGGGTGACGTGGAGGTACGGAGTCAGCTAGCAGAGAGGTAAGTGATCTGGACCGTCATATCTTAGGAGGAGATCGACGATTGACAATGCGTCTGAGGGTGATGCACCATGGGCCAGGGGTACGACTTGCCTTGGCTAAATCCCGCGCAGCTTCGTGGAGCGACTACCGTCGGATGGATCGCCCCAGATTGGACGACTCACGTGGATATCGCGTCGTGTCTACGGACGAATGATAACGCGCGATGGAGGGCGGTTTTTGAGCCGTACGTGGGGACACGCGGCGAACAATGTATGGAATTGCTTCAAAAAATAAAATACCGCCTACCGCCCAAAGGCGGTGCGATAGAAACCGGGCTGGTTTTTGCACAGTGCACGGCGTGGGGACCACAAAGGCAGGTGTACTATGGATCGTTGACTTTTCAGGTTGATTGGACGGTGGACGGGTGATTTGGGCGATGAACGGAGAGGGCCACGGGTGCGATGAAGACTTTCGAATGCTGTCAGATCTGTACAGATCGACGGTTATAAGCGTGCTCGATATATACATGTGATAAGCGCCTTTAGGGCTAGCGCTCGGTTTTGGACCTCCGGTCATGTGGAGAAAAAGGTGCAGGGGCTATGGCCAAAAGGTGCTAGGCCTTGAATGTATTATAATGTGGGATTTTGGCCTTTTTATGAATATTTGAGGCTGGGAGAAGGTAACGATGAGCAGAAAATGAATTTCTCAGGGCAGAAATAGGGGTTTTGAAATGTTTAAGCGAGGTTGCTTATCAAAATTTCAATAGAATGCTGATATGATCAACACAACCCTAAATGCCACCGTTGGTTAAGAAAAAGAGTCTTGTTCAGTCATCTAGCCTAATAATGGCTGAACATGTTCTAAATTTCTGCTGATAGGTTAGTGAAAGAAGGCTTGTCAAATCATTTAAGCTTGACTTGTCAGTAGGAATAGTTTAGGAAGAAAAATGTTGGTTCTTAATGCTCAAATATGAACCAAAGAGAAAAATGGGGATGCCTAGCAAATGATAAAACACAGCCCTCATACTTTCTAGTATTGATTGTACAAAAATAATGTCTGTGTGCAGCTTGTCCCAATGCCATAGCCCATGGTAAATCAGATTATTTAATCCTGGTTTTTATCATAGTTTCAATTTCATGTCAATAGATTGGAGAATGAAGTGTGTCAAACAACCTAATCTTGATAGATGAATAGTCTAGGTAGAGAATAAAAGAGTTCACTAGCATAATCTAAACTCTTGGAAGTGATAAGGGTACAAGTAGATAGTTTTTTTTTCTTTCAAAGAAAAAAGAATGTCAAGGGTTTGTAGGTTTTAACCCTGAATATATATTATCTACACTCAAATATTATAGATAAGGCATCTCCATTCTGGCCCTCCATATTTCTCCGTCTCATTTCCTCTGACAACAAGGCTGAGACAATGTCATCAAAATTCAAGGTAGTTGTATTGCTACCTATTGCAATAACCAGACTGTCCCACGAGTTTGGTAGAGAACACAACAAAATTATGCACTTATATTCATCTGAGATTTTAATATCAACATATGACATCTGACTTACCACAGTATTGAAGGCGTTCAGATGCTCCGTTACTAAGTCTCCATCCTTCATCCTTAGGTTATATAGCTTTTTCCGTAGGAACAACTTATTCACCAGAGACTTAGATTGGTACAAAGTCCCAAGTTTTTCCCACAAATTCTTCTCCGTAGCTTCCCCAGATACATTCAACAATACTGAATCTGAGACACACAACCGTATTGTGCTCTTAGTCTTTCGATCCAGTTTCTTCCAGTCTTCATTTGGCATTGCCATTGGTTTAGTACTTGGATCTACCGCGATCCACTTATCTTTATCCACCAGCAGATCCTCCATCTTGAGCTTCCACAACTCAAAACTCTGACCATTAAATTTCTCGATCTCTATCTTTCCGCTGCTCGCCATCTTCTTTCAACGCAAGAATTAATCCTGCAGATCTCCCACTGAACAGGGTCTACCTCAGGCCCGAGAAAAAAACCCCTCAGCAACAAAGGTGTCCCCTTGAAGCTGAAACAACTCTGATACCAAATGTAGGTTTTAACCCTGAACATAAATTATCTACACACGAATCTTATAACAGAGAATAAACAATAGCGAGAGCATAAAACATAAAATAGATAAACATAGAGATTTTCCCTTGGATCCCAAATCGGGACAACCAACTTGATATTTCATTATATTCATTTTAGTGTTACAACACATATATATACATGCCGAAGCATACATAAACCCCAATCCATTAACCTTGGATTAGAACATAACCGTAGTTCCCTTGACCGGATCTACAAAAATACCAGGGGCCGAAAACCATCATACCCAAAAACCATGTGCAAAACCATGCACAAAACCATGGGCATGGACCACCCACCAGAAATTAAGGACCAAAAAAAATTTCCGAGCCGCTGCCCCGGACCCCGACAGGGGGGGCTACCGCCCCCCCTGTGACCCCCCCATTGCGCCCAGTGTAAAGGGGGGGCTATCGCCCCCCCTCTTACACATACCCAACAAGGTTTTCTAGTCCAAGTGCACCCACAAGAAGAAAATATGATAGGAAAAGGTATGATGGGTAGGTAGAGATGAGGTTGAAGCAATCATGTCTTTCAAATTATTGAGATCATAGCTTCAAGAGAAACATCAACAAATGAAAGAAGAAAAATCTGCCCAATGGATAAGGCACTGGTCTTCATAAATTTAGAGATTTGAAATCTGAAGTTCTTGGCACCTCCTAAAAAGGAGCTGCCCTCCCCAAGTGGAGCCACTGTTAGTCATCAATAATTTTTTCCATTTGTACATGACTAAATATTTGTCGTAGATTTCTAAAAACAAGATTCCTGAATATTGTGAGTTTTAGAAATCTCACTACCTTCATTATCCTTAAATCAATTTTTTCACTATTTTACTACTCTGGCATTCCATGGTTAGAAAACCACTCCTAAAACACCCCTCATGGGCTCATGCCACTCATCTTTATCCTATTTTCCCACCCCTAACCTCAGCACTATGTTTTTCCTTTAACTCACCCCTACACTTTCCATCTAGGATTGTCAAACAACCTGCTCCTACTCATGCTCACCAGGTGCCTCAAGCATTGATGGTCTCAAAACTATATTTCTAGGCTCTTTAGATAAATCAAGTACATTATATTTTGGAACTTCAACACATCAATTTGTCAAAAACGCTATTTTTTTTTTAACACTTGAAGCCTCCAAACTAGCTTTCAGTCAAAGATCATGGTCAAAAACCCCCCACTAGGTCAATTAGGGTTTTACATGGTTGAAGGTAATCATTTCCCAAGAAGAATACCATTCATTTCGAAGGTTTACACATGAGGTAATGGAAAATCTTGACACTTTTGCAGAAGTGTTAAGAGGTCAATCAGCAGAAGAAATTGATGAGGTAAGTGGTTTGTCCATAAAGGATGTCATCTTGCAGCAAAGGAGAGAACAAAACACTTTTACTTGTAGGAGAATTAGGGTTTTGAGATTGAAGGTCCAATAGTATGCCAAGACATTGATAAACTATAGAAATGGGAGCAGAGGAAGATTTAAAAGCTGATGATGTGTGCAGGCATTCCAAATTTTTCCAAAGTGACTCAAGAAAAAACTACAGGGAAAATAAGAAAGAGTATCAATGAGAAGGACAAAGCCAAGGTTTTCAGTCACCTTCCAAGCATAAGAGGATTAAAAACTCCATGGTGCAGACAGAAGAAGGTTTTGAAAATACTGTTGTGAGAAAACCTCTCAAAGGTATTTAAAATGCTGTCAAGCCTAAATAAGCAAAAGAGGTGAGTTCAACTCCATGTTGCAATAAAAAAATGATCAAGAAAGTGAAGCTGATGTTGTGTGAAATCATCACAGAGGTGTCAAAAGAAACATATCATGGCTCCTTGACCAAAATAAAGATCAAAATTCATCACTTCATCAACCTACAGGCAATGGTATAAATAAAAGAGAAAAAAGTCTTAAAACAACATAAAATAGTTTATCAAAGGTTAAAAATCAATTCACAAGCCCATAGAATTGATTGCACGCTTCTCATCAATCATGGTTCACTTGCAAAGAGTTGAAGCTTTCAAAGAAAGAAGAAATTTGAGTTTTAAAGTCAAACTAGGAAAAATTTTGTGGCGCTGTGCGTTCAGGGCTGCGCTATGCATTCAGGGTCAAGTGCTTCCCATTTGAGGAATTCCCTATGAAAATTTGCACTGCGCTACGCGTTCATAGGTGCGATGCGTGTTCGCCCAGGAAGCCCGAGAGGCCCATGCAAAGGCATTCCGGTAGGAGCTACGCGTTGGGTAGGGAAGCCTGTGTTATCACTCTAGTAATTCCCAAGTTGTGAGATTTTGATTTAAAGTTTTAAGAACACTAGAGGTAACCACAAACCTACTTTTAAACTCTAGGATCTAGCCTTCCTAGGGTTCAGAGAGGACTCTCTCTATAAGATTCAACTTTGTTTTGATTATAAGATATTAGGCTAGTTATGATTGTGCAAGTTGGTTTTGATTTGGTTTGGTTTGGTGGGAAAAATCACTTAATGAGATGGATAGTGGGAAATCTGATTGTCCATTGGGCTAAGGAGTCAAAATTCAAGCAGACAGAACTAGGATCAAGGTCAAAAATTCAAATGTTTTTACGGAAATATAGATAAGACTTTGAAGACTGTTTGGTGAAGTGGTTTGATCGGGATAAAGAGAAATGAAGGGTTATTTGATCTGGAAAAGGGAAATAGTAGGCATAGGTCAAACGAAATAGGGAGCAATTAAGGGTTCCCTACTTTGGAAATCAGCAGAAAACATGGAAATGATCAACAGTAAAGACATGGTGCTTTTAACAAATCCTGAAATAAAACTCCTATTTATTCATTAAAATTTAGAACACATAATGGATGCATGAAACAAAGAAGAAAAACAATGACAAGTAAAAAGTACTTCACTTCAATAGCTCATCACATGAATCTTGAAATATGATGCTAATTGATTCGATCCAGTCTGCTACTCGAATTTGAAACAAAAAAGCCTTCAAGTACAACAAAAATGACTATAGAAATCTTTAGCAATTTATTCCACACTAATACTTCTAAAGTTGAAGTATTTATACAATATTGTTTACAAAATATCCTAGAATGTTTCTAGGAATTATCTAAGGAAAATATAAATATATTTACAATAAAATAGAGACAACTGCTTAACAAATCAACAAGATGTCCTATTTATCCAAATAAAATAGTAATTTGTTTGTGGATTAGGTGTAGTTGGCTGCCTTGGTGTCCTCTTTGTTGGCTTAGATATTTCAAATCTATTTTGAAATCTGATCTTCTTTACCTTATACTCTTTTACTCTGATTCCCTTTAATCTGATACACTTTAACTCAAATTCTTTTTAGCCTGATACTCTTTAACTCTATAAAAACTATTTTACTACTGAAAATAAATTCGGTTTTCACTGAAAAATCAGTAAACATTTTTCTTCCTCTTATCTGCTTTTTAACTTTCACAGTAAATCAGTAGGTGATTTCCAAGCTTCATCATTAGGAATTTGAATCTTTTTCAATCTCCTGAAATTCTCATCTGCCTCAGTATATCTAGCAAATGTTGGTTTTATGAAAAATAAATGTCTTATCTCATGCTGCAGATAAAATAAATCTTCAAAACTTCTGAATAAGACCTTCCCTGTTGGAATGCCTTGTCCACTTGTCTTTTCAACCTGCTCTTTTGCATGCTCTCTGATTTTCTTATTATAATCCTCCTATGGCATGAGTTTATCATTAATGACCATAATGTTAGGAAAACTTCTTTGCATCAAATTTTCAAATTTAACCATAAACTTGGTTATGGTTATGTTCATACTTTCACATTTCTCTTCAAGTTGTTTCATTAGATTCTTATTTGAGATGACTTTCCTTATTTCAAGGATTGTTTCTATCCTATCAGTAATTTGTATTTCTTCCAACTCCTGCGTTTTTTTATTGTTGAGAAACTTAATCAATTCTATAGCTTGCTTAGGTTTATTACCTAGCTCATATTTGGTTTTTTGAATTTCTACTAGTGCTCCCGTTAGTAAATATCTCTGTTCAAATATCACCTAGATTGAGGGCCACACCTCATTGATGGCTTTAATTATTTTGTTCCATAACTGGTTTTTCACATATGATATTGGCTCCTTTAAGGTCAAATCCTTTTGAAGTTTTTTCAGTTCTTCATTTAACCTATTAGCCCTTTGCTCATGAGTTTTGGCATTTATTTGGGCTAACTTCTTTGTATCTTTAAGATTATCAATCGTCTTCTTCAATATGTAATCTCATTTTTTTGAAGTGACATTTATTCCATGGATTTTACTAGTTTACTAGCTGCATCTGTTTGTTGTGTTGATGTAATAGATGACTCTGTGGCTGAAGTTGTAGTTGATGTCACTAGCACTGCAGTAGCCTGTGGTTCTTTGGGTGCCAACTCTACTACCAGAGTTGAAGGCACATCAGTAGTAACCATAGGAATTACTGAAGGGACTTCCTATTCTTTTATTGTTTCCCTTTCATGGGCAAGTTTTTCCATTTGAATTTACATTTATTTGTTCTGTCCTGTTAACTGAAAAATTACGTTCATCATGTCATCCTTCTGAGTTTGTTCTTGTATTATTTCTTTGGCTTGAGGATGTTCAGTTGATGGCAGTTTAAGCTGTTTCCTTAATGCTTCAATGTCTTCATTATTTTTCTTCACTAATTTTTTTTGCTGCTTTAACATTTGCAGGATCATATCCTACTTGGAGAACTAAGTCTTCTAAAGACTTAATCCTTAGGTCTTTAGCATATAATGAGGATTTTTCAACCTTCATTTGATATTTCCTGTTTATGATTGTGTTCTGAAATTTTTGAACACTCATAGCCTTGGTTGTAATGGTATAATACAACATCTCTGAAATCTGTCTATGAAATTCTATTTGACAAAGTGCATTATTTTTTTTTGTTTTTACTTCTAGATCAACCTTTTTTTAGTCTACAACTGTCTTTGGAGTCTTCACTATAGGCTATAACACTGACATGATCAACTTTTTATTTGAGTAATCAAAGGAAGATAAGAGTCTATTTTGAACACTTGGTGTTTGCTTCAAATATTGAGAGTAAATCTCATTTTTTTATCTCTTTATTCTTTGTTTTAATCTGTTTATACTTTTCCCTGATATCAAGATCCTTTTCCTCTATTGTATGTGAGGATGATTCTTCTAATTTCTACTATCTTTCTATCATCTATGCATTTGAATTATCTAGATTTCACTCATTCAAATTCTCTGTAACTGTCTCATTTGTGATGACTGTAGCAACATTTGTATTTGTTACTGGGACATATGTATCTTCAACCTCAATAGTCACTTTTCCTTTAGCAACTGAGTCTATCTTAGGTTTTTTATTTTATCTTAATTTGAACCTAGTCTCAGTGGTGGTTTATGCAATATATGTTGCTTCTTCTCTAACCCTTTTGGTGGCTTTTTCTGCTTGATTTGCAGTTTGTAAGGTGTGACTAGTATCACCTTGCTTAACTGCATCTATCAAAGTGTTTTCTACCCATTCAGTTTTATTGACATACTTCTCAAACTCTGGTTTTTTCTCATGAATGTAGAGTGTTAGTTTGCATTTAACCCTCATTTTACTCAGTATTTCTTGTGGATCATAGTTCCAGGAGAAACTCTCTTCAAATCTATACTCTAATAACTATTTGGCTACTTCTGTCTCTGCATCTCTGTGATTACAAATGAATGGCCCCACATGATTCTTTAGCTTGAATTGTGTTTTCTTTTTAGTTGCTAGGAAATTGATGGAATTAGAATTTAAGATTTGCCTGATATATTCCAAGGCAAAAACCCTCATTGGTACAAATTTAGGTAGTTTGTAGGGTAGAATATTAGAGCCAAAAACTCTGATTTCTATGTGTTTCTCATACAAATGCCAATCTCCTATCCTAGTCTGCTCAGATAGCTGTAGAATTTTCTTCATTTCATCATTGATCCTTGGCTGCTCATTTTTAGTTAACATATTGATCAATGGATAGACAAAATTATCTGTAAACTCTACAAAAGTGAATTCTGAGGACTATTTTCTGATTAATGAAGTCCAAAAGATGACTAAAAGTGGATTTTATTCTATATCAAGCTTCTGGAGAGTTATAGGGAACTTGTCTCCTTGAAAATATAAGAACATAAGGAAGAGAAAAGATGTGTATCTAAACACTCCTTCAGTTGGAAATTTAACCAGCTGATCAAGAATATTGTCAGCAATGTACTCAACGTAATTGAAAATTACAAAGGGAGGCTGTCCTGGTGTAAAAGTAGATAGAAACCCTATGATGGACTCATCAGTATGCTCATCTGTAAAGTATCCTAGGATGAATGACATCATGGAAATGACATGCTTAGACCCCTCTAGAAATTTTGAAGTAGAATATGGAGGATTGATTTGAGGAATTTCCACATGTAAAGGCATAAAGACTTGGAAAATCTGAAATCTTTTGGGAAAATCAGGGCCAATGTAAAATTTGGTAAGTGCCTCTATTGACAAAGGAACTGCTTTAGGATCTTAATTGAGTTGTAACATTTGGTTTATGGATGCAGTAGCAATTGTAAACAGTACCTCTTTGTTTTCATTCATCATTGTTCTATTTTCAGGTGAATAGTAACTCTGACACAACCTAATAACCTATGGGCATTGATAAGTCACTGGAACAACATAATTGGGAAGGTTTGATTCCCAAATTTGGACTTCTTCCACCTGATCTAAGGAATTTTCATAGCTCCAGCAGTGGAGGTCTAATAAATTAAATTCAACAACAGGATCTACTATTTTATAGTCAACGTCTGTTAAAGGGATGTGCTCAATGTCTACAACATGAGGTTGTAGAGGATTCACAATGATAGCAGTCTTGGAGGGCATATCTGGAGTGGATTTTGGCATTTTTAGGCTTTCAGGACTACTGAAACTCTACTTTTTAGGCTTTCTGGTTTCTTTTGTAAGATTAAATGGTTTACATAAGTATTTTTGGCTTTGACAGGGGTTTTTGGATGAAAATAAGTATAATTTTTTCTTTCTTTGGATTTATCTTTCAATTTCAATCTTGAAAATGTATTTCAGCTGTATTACAGACTCTCACTGGTTATGAAAATAAGAAACAAGGGTTTCTTAGGTTTTTCGGTAGATAATAGGGCTAAAAATTGTTTGAAATCAAGCACAGAGGGTCAGGTTAGCTTCAGAGGATTTCTGGGCTTGATTTAGAGTTTTATATAGTTTGGAAAAACTAATAAACTCAATATTTTCCTTTATAAACTGAATGTAGTATATATCGGGTTTTATTGAAATTTTGACAGGGTTTTGCCTGTTTTTGGACAATTTAAAGGCTTTCTTGGAGTAAATATGCTTTACACAAGTTTCAAATGTCCTTTCAAATTAATAACAGGCTCGATTTTTTTTGGGAAATACCTGTTTTATGCAGTTATGGATCTTTGAAATAGGCTGCGAGGCATTTTGACAGGTCTGCGGTATCTTCTGGAAGTAATTCAAGACTTCCAGTAACCTTCAATTAGTAATAGGCGGGCTTTTCACTGGTTCTAGGCTTGAAAACGGAGCACAAGCTTCGTTTTCTTTAATCGAGAGGAGTAATACAGTTGGAAAATGTAGAAAAGGGACCAATGGAGTGATTTCGAGGTTTATTAAGCATTTTAGGTTTAAAAGTACCTGCAATTAATGGCGGTCACATTGGGCGATGGGCGGTTTTCGAGCTTCAAAGGAGAAAAACCGCAAGTGGTTATCGCTTTCGTTTTGAGTGGTAAGTGGTTTCAATTGGATCAGATGCAATCCAATGGAACTAGGCCATGTGGAGGAGAGAGAAAATTCTAAAACAACCTATTTAGCATGGAAAGGAATGGGTTATAATTGCGCAACTAAAAATGCAATATGGTTATTTAATCACCAGATTTGGGAGCTCGAGTGTGAACGTCGGAGATTTTATATGGAGATGCTCGGCATTTGGAGTTGGGTCCAGGGTTTTAATAATATGGCGGGATGGTTTTGAACCTTTATAAATATACATTTATAAAGTTAAAAATTTATGTTATATGATTGGCGGAGGGGTAAAGTCATATGTGTTTCAATTAAAACATTAACAAATGTTTCAATCACATTGGCACGGATATGATTTTATATGGTAAATAAACCTTTAACAGGTGTTTAAAGACCATAGGGGAGGGATATTTTTATATTGATATTTTTAAAACTTATGGGAAAGGGCAGGGATTTTATTTTTGGCACATGGGATATATAACCATAGGTTTAAACTTAAAATAAATGGGTTTGGGGGTTATTTACATATAAAGGATTTAATAATATATACGAGAAGGGTATAATTTAGGGATTTAATAATATAAGTTATAAATTAATATGAAATGAAGGTGTAATGTATGAAACGAATTAAAATACATAATTTAAAACTAAGTAAAGTGTAAAAATAGGCAATAAAGCATAGTTTTGTCCCATTTTTGTTTTTTACACATGAACTTAGGATAAATGTATTTTGTAGGTTTTTGAGTGTTTATGAATGAAGATGAAATTAATTATGTAGGGTTTTTACTTTTACTAAGCAAAAAAAAATATGTTTTTCTTAGGAAAAAGGATCGTAATCTTGGAAAAGGGGTGAATATGCCGATGAAATGGATTTTATGTAGGGAATCCAGTAGTTTTAACCAAACGGTTATTGAGCCTTGGGTCCAGTCCCAACAGAAGTTAGAGAAATGCTCTAAGAATTTTTAATTGAAAGTTTATAATACTGGATGATTATGGGGGAGGGAAAATTAGTAATTATTGCCTGATGATGCTTTATTTCATGTTTTTCACAACTGCTTTCTACCTACCCATCATTATTTATAACATTTTTTACTTCATTTTCATAGGTGCATTTGAGCTTGCAATCCCAAATCCATTTTTCTTTCAAAACATAAAACTATCTAAGTCTAACCTTATTTCATCTGAGGGCTCAGATTAAACTATTGAGCTCCTCATTTATTCTCTAACTATCTACTGATATGTCAAGTTTAAACTGTTTGATTTTTATTCTTTGTCTAAAACATGAAATTCAAAGCATGAAAAGTTAAGATTAAACTGTTTAACTAATCATGGATTATGGCATTTATTGACAATCTGCACATAATAATTATTCTTGCAGTAAAAGTAAATAGTAGTGGCATTTTGACTTGCTCACTTTCAGGCCTTATTTTTATCTCTTTTTCTTTTGGGGTTTATTATTTTTCTAAGTCCTTTGATCTTTATTTTAAGACTTTTACCCTCTTTTAATCTTTTTATTATTTTCAAATATGGGAAAACAACTTGCAGAAAGCAAGGTATGTACATATTTACAAGACTATCAAAGTCAATTAAAAAATTATGAACCCTATTATTATAGGACCCTAACAGTGGCTCCACATGGGGATGGCATTTCCTTGTGAAATGTCAAGAAATTTTAAGACTAATAGCCTTTGAATTTTGACTGTGATAACCTTGTAATTGTCTTATGATATATGCAATTATTCATACTTATGATATTTTACCTCTCAAAGCTTAGGGCCTTCTCTCCAGGCTTCAAATTTGTTTGGAAAACATCCAATCCAATATAAAATATTCGAAATATATGTACAATGATCAAAGTAAATTAAAATAACTATCTGTTATCTCTGAGGAATAGTAGTGCTTCAACATTCTACCATTTACTGGTCCATCTAACATATTTGATCCATCCATTTATTTCAGATAGAAAACATTGTTACCTCTATAATCATAAATCAAATAAGGTCCTTTCCATAGAAAATAAAATTTTCCATGTTTACCTTTGTCTTCTCTTCTTGAATCCCATTTTAACACTTTATCTCCAATGTAGAAATAATCTTCTTTAGTATTTTTGTCAAAAATTTTCTTTATCTTATCCTGGATAACTTGAGACTTAATGTAAACCTCTTCCCTTGTTTGTTGCAAGTGAATGTTTTGATTTATCCTTCTTTGAATGTCATTTGGTTCAACTTTTAACTCTTGGATAATCTTCATTACTAGTACTCCTAAGGAAGATGGAAAAACAACATCCATTCCATAGACAAGTTGGTAAGGAGATGTACCAATGGATTTTTTGGTTGTAAGTCTATCTGCCCATAAGGCATTGACTAACTTCTTGTTCCAAGTCTTTTTGCTATCTTCAAGTAACTTTTTGATGATATTTACAAGGCTCTTATTTGAAGATTCAACTAGACCATTGCCTTGTGGATAATATGTAGTAGATTGGCCTATGGTAATGTGATATTTATGGCAAAATTCAATCATCTTTTTAGATTTGAATGATGCTTCATTATCAATAATTATCTTTTGGGGACATCCAAATCTTGAAAGTATGTTGCTTTCTAAAAAGGAGATAATGACAATATCCGTGGCTTGCCTAGAGGGTATGGCTTCAATCCATTTGGTAAAATAGTCAGTGGCTATCATAATCCACTTGTGTTGGGCTGATGATGGGGGTGAATTTCTCCAATGAAGTCAAGACCCCATTATTGAAATGGAATTTCTATTGATATGGGCTTTAAAGGCAGGGGTAACAGATTTTTCTTACCCTCAAATATTTGACACTTGTGATAGGAGGTCACATACCTTTCAACATCTGAAAACAAAGTAGGCCAGTAAAAACCAAATCTCAGTATTTTGTCTACAGTAGTCTTCCAGTATAGATTTCCTCCATAGTCACCTGCATGAAATTCTTGTAATAATTTGTCAGCTTCTTATTTTAACAAACAATTTAACAAAATCCCACTATGATCCTTCCAAAATAGTACATTGTCTAATATACAAAATCTTACTGCCTTAAGCTTTAAAAATATAGCTTTTGTTCTTGACAATCCAGGAGGAGCTTGTAAGTTTAGTAATACAAATATAATATCTTCCTACCATGGTAAGTATCTAAAGGCTTTCATTGATCTCTGGAGTCACCATCTCTTCCTGATCATCTACTTGAGCAATAAAATTTATGTCTAGGGCATGAAAATTTGATTCGGCCAGAAGTTTGTCTAAACCTTGACCTTTTATTAATTTAGTGGGTTTTAACTCTATGTCATATTCTAAAATTGTGGCAATCCACTTACCTCTTCTACCATCAGGACCATCCTGAGTTAGAATGTCTTTTACTACTGCATTTAGGACATAGGCAATGATGTGAGAATAGAGAATGTACACTCTGAAATCTTTAATGACTTTTACCAAAGCTAAGGCTTTTTTTCTCCATAATATTGTATTTCAAAGTTGCATCTATAAGTATTTTTCTAAAGAAAGCTATGGGCTGTTCATAAGCCTGGTCATTTTTCTGCAGTAAAACTACAACAATGGTGTGTTTTGAAGAAAATGAAAAAATGATGAAATCCTTTTTAAATTCAAGACTTATAAGGACTGGAGTTTTGGTTAAGGATTGTTTGATGGATTCAAATGATTGTTTGGCCTCAATAGTCCATTTAAGAACTTAATCTTTTTTAATCATGTTGTTTAATTCTCTAATTATCTCAGCTAAATTGGAAATGAATCTTCTTAAAAAGTTAATTTTTCCTAGAAAAACGTGTAACTCTTTTATGTTTCTTGGTGGACTCATGTTAAGAATTTCTTCTATTCTTGCACAATCTATTCTAATTCCTTCCTTAGAAATTATGTGTCCTAGTAAATTGTATTCTTCTAATCCAAATAAAGTTTTCTCAGGGTTTAAAGAGATGCCAAACTTTTTGCATTTTATAAATACTTGTCTAAGATGATCCAAGTGTTCATAATCAGTCTTAGAAAATACAGTTATGTCATCTAAGTAAACCAATAAAAACTCATGAATTTCCTTTGCAAAGGCTATATCCATAGCTCTTTGAAATGTAGCCCCTACATTCATTAAACCAAAAGACATTTTTACATACATAAAAGTGCTCCAAGGAGTAGTAAAAGCTGTTTTGGTCTGATTCTCTGGTTGGACTAAAATCTGGTTGTATCCTAAAAATCTATATAAAAGTGAAATCCTAGAAGAACCAACTACCCTTTGTAAAATGTGATCCATTTTTGGTAAAAGATAATTATCTTTTAAGGATACTTTGTTTAGATTCCTAAAATCAACACATAATCTAATCTCTCCTGTCTTTTTTCTGGTTGGAACTAGTTTAGAAACCCAATCAAAATATATGATTGGTGCAATTATCTGTGCATCGTACATTCATTTTACTTCTTTTTCTATTAAAGGCATCAAAACATAATTGATTCTCCTCAATTTTTTTTTTAAATGGCTTTTGATCTTCTTTTATAGGAATTTTATGTTGAATTATGTTGGTGTCATAGGATTTTAGGTCCTCATAACTCCAAGCAAAAACATCTTGGAATTCCTTAAAAAGAGCAATATATTTTTCTTTTTCTTGTTGAGGTAAGGCTTAGGAAAGTTTGATCATCTTGGGTTTTAACTCTGTGCCTATGTTGCATTCCTTAATGTCAGATTTAAGTGGCTCAATTTTGGGTTTTCTAGCAATATCATTTGAGTCAAATAAATCTTCTAAAGGAGTTAAACCTTTTGGTAAGAAAATATATTTGAGATTTAATATTTCAGATTCATCATCAATTATCTCATCAATTTCTACTCTATCTAAGTTATCTATATCAAATTGACTAAACTTAGTTGGTCTAGCAAACTTTACTTTATTTACATCTATATTATTCAAATATATTTCACTATCTAAATCTTGATCTATGGTACAATCAACGTCTATTTTACAGTTCTGAAATTCACCTTTATTATTCATAAAATGGTAAATTTGTTGGTCTTGTGAAAAAATCTGCCAATATTTGAGGTTATCTGGAATTATTTGTCTGTGTTTTACTTTTGTAGTATATTTATGATTAGGCTGAAAATGTAAATTACAAGTACTAGCAAAATTTGCTAAAGAGTGTGCTTGTAAATTTTTCTTTCTTGATGTTGCAGAGAAATTACATTCCAACAAATCATCAATCAAATCTAGTACAGTCTCTCTATATTGGCCTAGTCTATGATTGTAAACAAAATATTCACCTTTAATTTGTTTTACAATCAACTTTGAGTCTCCCATTATTGCTATTCTTTTGCCTCCTAAGTTTTTGATTTTCTGGAGTCCTAAAATGAGGGCTTCATACTCAGCCATATTTTTGGTGCATTTAAAATTCAGTCTGAAAGCATGGCCTTCTGCATGATTTTTCTCAATATTAGTTATCCAAAATCCTACTCTTGCTCCTAACTTTTTTACTGAGCCATAAAAATCTAAATGCCATAAATATTCATGAAAGATATTGTCATTGTTTTGTGTTTTCTTTTTGTCTTTGAGTTTAGTTTTGATTTCATTATCAGTTTCAAAGTTACATAAGATGAAAGAGTCTAGATTAGTAGGTGTAGCATAAATTGGGTAATTTGTTGATCTTGCTGCACTACTTACCATATATTTCATCAATGTTTCCCTATAAAGCTTCTTTGGTTGACCAAAGACTGATATAGTAGCATAAGACATATCCAATTGTAGAGATCCCTGTAATTTTTATCCCCAAGAGCAAGATAATAACATTCCATATTTGGGTGGTATATCAGCTACTACAGTGTCCATTAGTATACTCTTACCAGGATATTGAACTAATGTTACACAGATCTTTAATTAAACCTAGGCATTTTACTTTGCTTGAATCAAATGAAAATAAATATTTGTAAGGCCTTGTAATGTCTAAATTTAGAGTTTCCATTATTGCTTTGGGCATCAAATTGTGTGAAGCCCCTGAATCTAACATTGCATTGTGTAAAATTTGGTCATGTACAATTAAACTGATGTAAAATGGAGGAACTGCACCATCTTGATGCTTTCGGCCATTCACATCAGGGCCAAAAATCAACTCTGGTTGATCATCATTTAAGTTTACAGAGTCTTCTCCATCATTCATGTTTAATGTTTATGTGATTGTTGTTTTATACAAATCATGTTTTACCAATTTTGTCAAAGGAATTGGTATTTTTAACTTTGCAATTTTAGTTTGTATATTGAATGAATGTTGTGATTTACTTATTTGAATTAACTCTTCCTTAGTAACTGTAGTTTGAGTGGGTTTATCTTGTTTTTCTACAGTTATGTTTTCATTTTCTGTTTGAGTTTCTTGTGCCTTACTACTCCTATTTTGATTTTCAGGAGTGGTTTGAGAAGTGGTAGATGTTTTTTTCAGATTTAGAATTGTCAGAAGCTGTTTTTGTAGTGGCAACTTTTGGATCTACTGATTTTGGTCAGCAATAGGTGTTTCAGGATCTAAGTTTGTTGTTTTAACAGGATTAGGTACTTTTGCAGCAACATATTTTTGTGAATATTTTGTAGCTTGAGAAAATTCATCTGTTATGTCAACAATCTTTGGACTTGGTGAAATTTTGGGGCTGGAAACTTTGTGGGAAGAATTAGAGTTTTGCCTATTTTTCCTAGGGAGAATTTGCAGATTTTTTGTTGTTGGGGTTTCTACTGTTTTCTTATTTTCAGTTTGAGCATGTTTATTAGTATAAGGTTCAATGTTTTTCTTACTTTTAAGGTTATATTTCTTATGTACTTCGTTTATAGCAAAATCATAACCTTGTTTGTAGTCAAATGATTCACCTGAATCTAATTTAAGTTGTTGCATTTCAAATAACTCTTGGTCTTCCTGAGTGAGAAAGATAGTGTTATCTTCACTTATACCCATTAGATTTATGGTATCCTCATCATCTACATTGTTTTGAGAACTTTCAGCATAGTTCTCCTGAAATGGGGGTCTTATTTTCTGATCTGGAGATGATTCTTTTGATTTTTCTGAATTTATATTTTTTCTAAAATTGGGATTTCTAATTTGCCGTTGATTATCCCATTGAAGTCTTCTTTCTATGTTGTCTAATATATCCATAATTTTCTCTAAAGTCTTAGCTAACTGATCTATTTTTCCATATGAACTAGAGGCTTCTTCTTTCATGGTTACTCTCCTCTCATTCCTCAATCTAGCTTTTGTAGCTAAAATTTTTACTTCTACACCTACAATATCTGTTTGCATTCTTTCTAAAGTTTCTGCATTTCTTTCTCTTAAATGATATCCCATGTCCGTGTCAAATCCATCTGGGAATTTACATAAGACAAAGTCAGGAGTGGGTTTGAGATTTGCAGGAATTGAATTGTAAACACTGTTATATCTAGTGTAGTAGTCTTGTACTGATTCATTGGGAGCTATTTTCATGGCATCAAATTCAGACAATATTTGGAGTGGATTTTTCTTCTTTTTCCATTTATTTAAAAATAATTTATGAAAAATTGCTAAGTCATCTATACTTCCAGCAGTAAGACCTTTAAACCATTTTTTGACTTCCTCTGTTAATGTTTGTGCAAACAATCTCATTTGTACATCATAATCATCTATTTCATGGAGTTCAAAGTAATCTGTCATTTTATTTATGTGCTGCTATGCAGTGTACTGTGTAGTAACATCAAATTGTGGTATCTTACTTTGGTAATCCTGAGGCATGTCGAGCATACCTGACAGCCATAGCTTGAATTTTATCTTGGCTTGGGGGTATATTGGAAGTGCTTGGGGTTGTACTAGAAGCAGTAGTTGATATAGTAACAAAAGTAACTGATGGGACTAGAATATAGGACGGTGAACTAGAAAAAGTGGTAGATTAACTAAAGGATGAAGTTGAGGTACTAGGAAGTGAAACTGGAATATATAAGGAACTACTAGAAAATGAGAATGATGTGTTTGAAATAGTAGAAGTCAAACTAGTGGATGAAATGGATGTAGGGGATGAAGGAAATAATATTCTAGGCTGTAAGGGTAATATAGGGATAAATGAATCTGTAGATTGGATGGTGGAGGAAAATATAGATGATGTAGTGGTATCTAAATGAAGAATATAAGGCTTAGATGTATATGCTAACTATTGAGCTAATTCAATAGCTTCATCAATTTCCTTATGGATAGTAGCATTAATCTCTTCAAGTTTGTCTTGATTTCTAACTTTCTTTAATTCAAAATCTACTGCAATATTTTTCTGTTTTGTTTCCAAAAATGAAATGAAAACAGGGTCTAAAAAAACAATTTTTAAATCATATTCAGATTTTCTCCTGAATAAATAATGTTCAAATTTAAGATCAAACTCTATATCTTGTAAACTTACTAACTCTTATGGTAATGAATTGACTCTTATTAATGAAACTTTAGCATCTAAATCTTCTATCTAATTTTTCTTTTTCCCATTTCTATTTGTATTGTCCACTATAAAAGAAGGTTTAGGATCCGGGTTAGACATGGTATAGTAAATTTTCCTAGAAGCCAGAATTACAATTTTCTATACTCATAACTTGTCAAACAATCTTAAAGGAAAAATGATGATAAAAATGATTTCCTTTAAGATCTATTTTACAACTAAGGATTAGTTAGTTCCCCAGTATGGTCGCTAATATGTTATCACTCTAGTAATTCCCAAGTTGTGAGATTTTGATTTAAAGTTTAAGAACACTAGAGGTAACCACAAACCTATTTTTAAACTCTAGGATCTAGCCTTCCTAGGGTTCAGAGAGGGCTCTCTCTGTAAAATTTAACTTTGTTTTGATTATTAAAATATTAGGCTAGTTATGATTGTGAAATTTGGTTTTGATTTGGTTCATTTTGGTGGGAAAAATCACTTAATGAGATATAGTGAGATTCGTTTATCCATTGGGACAAGGAGTCAAAAGTCAAGTGTATAGAATTAGATCAAGGTCAAAAGTAAATGTTTTCAGGCATGATAGACAATTCTTTGAAGATCTTGGAAGGCTGATTTGGTGAAGTGGTTTTATCAAGATAAAGAGAAATAAAGGATTTTTTAATCCGTATAAGGAAGGAGTAGAAAATTTCATTCAAATGAGGGAGAAATTGGTTAGTTTCCTACTCTAGAAATCAACAAGTAGTTATAGAAATGATAAATGTTAGGGGCAAGTGTGGTGCTTTTAACAAATCCCGAAATAATACTCCTATTTTATCATTCAAATTTATAATACATAATGGCTACATGAAAATATGAGAAGATACACAATGACAAGTAGAAAGTACTTCACTTCAATAGCTCATCACATGAATCCCGAAATATGATGCTAAATGATTTGATCGAGTCTCATACTCGAACTTTGCAACAAAAGCCTTCAAGTATAACAACAATGAATATTGAAATATTCAACAACTTTACTTCCACAATAATACTTCAAAGAGTCAAGTATTTATACAAAAATGTTTACAAAATTATCCTAGACCTGCTCCTAGGAATTATCTAAGGAAAATAAAATATCTTTACAACAAAATTGTGACAATTGCTTAACAAATCAACAAGTTGTCCTATTTATCCAAATACAATAGAAAATTTTTTGTGGATTAGGTGTAGTTGGCTGCATTGGTGCCCTGTGATACTTCAATTATGTTTTGAAATATTATCTCTTTATATTATACTCTTTCACTCGATACTCTTTAAGCTTTGTAAACCGCCTACGATCGCAATAAATTTTGTTTTGACTGTGAAAATTAGCAAACTATATTTGTCTTTCTTTTTGCAATTTGACTTTTGTAGTAAGTCAATGAGTGATTTCCAAGCTTCATCATTAGGAATTTTTATCTTTTTCTGGGCTTCCTAAAGCTTTCATATACCTCAAAGGTATCTAGAAAATGTTGATTTTATGATAAATAATTGTTTTATCTCATGTCAAGATAAAACAAATCTTCAAAACTTCTTTGTAAGACCTTCCCTATAGGAACAAATTGCCATCTTGTTTTTTCAACTCCGCTATTTTTCATACTCGATTTTCTTATTGTAGTCCTCCCGTGGCATAATTTTATCATTAATAACAAAATGTTAGGCAAAATTCTTTCCTCAAATTTTCAAACTTAACCATAAACTTGCTATGGTTGTGTTCATATTTTCACCTCTTCAAGTTGTTTCATCGATTATTCTTTGAAAGGTCTTTCCTTATTTCAAGAATTGTCTCTCGTCCTATTAGTGATTTCTATTTCTTCCAACTCTTGTTTGTTTTTAATTTTGAGAAACTTTATCAATTCTATGACTTACTCAAAGTTTGTCACCTAGTTCATCTTTTGTTTTCTCGAATCTTCGCTTGTGCTTCCTTTAGTAAATGCTCTCGCTCATATATTGGCTTCTCGCATTGAGGGCCAAACATCATTCATGGCTTCAATGATTTTACTCCAAACGGATTCTTCACATAAGAAATCGGTTGTTTTAAGATTAAATCTTTTGCAGGTTATCTGTCCCGCATTTAACCCTCGTTAGCCCTTTGTTCATTTGTTTTGGCATTTTTTTGGGCTAGTTTAGGTTGTATCTTCAAGATTTTCAATCACTTTCTTTCAATTTTTTAAGCTTATTTGCTTGAAATGACATTTCTTCCATGGCTTTTACTAAACTTTACAAGCCTCTATTACAATATTGAGCTACTATAGTAGAGGATTCTCGGGGTCAAGTTTTGGATGATGTTACCGGTAATCGCAAAGAGTCAGTGTCTTTTCTGGGTGCCACAACTCATCCGCCAAAGTTGAAGGCAATAGTAGTAACCATGGGAATTACCGTAGGAGTTTCCTCGTGTTTTTATAGTTTTTCTTTCATTGACAAGTTTGTACATTTGAATTTCCATCTCTTTTATATGTCATGTTAATTGAAAAATTAAGTTCATCGTGTCATCCTTCTAACTTTTCTCTTGCACTATTTCTTGGGCTTCGGATGTCTGCATTTGGTGGAAGCTTAAAATGTTTCCTCAATGCTGCAATATCTTCATTTTTATTCTTCACTAAATGTTCTGCCTTAATTCATTAAAGACGGTATCCTACTTGATAACTAACTCTTCTAAAGACTTAATCATAAGATCTTTAGCATATATTGAGGCTCTGTCAACCTTAATTTGATCCCTCATGTTTATGATTGTATTCTCAAGTTTTTTTTATACTCATAGCCTTGGTAGTTATGGTAGAATATAACATCTCTCGAAATTTGCCTATGAAAATTAATCTTATCCAACCGCATGAATACTTTATGTGGGCACTTCAAGATCAATTTTCTTATAGTAAGCCACTCATTTTAGAGTCTTGGATTGTTTTTCAAGCACCGATACAATCAACTTTTTGCTCTGAGTAATCAAAAGATGATAAAAGTATGTTCTAAATGCCCGCCTTTACTTCAAGTACCGAGAATATATCTCATTCTTGATTTTTTTCATTCTTTTGTCTTAATCCGCTTATATTATTCCCTAATATCAAGATCTTTTTCTTCTCGTTGTCTATGAGGAAGACTTCCAAATTATGTTGTTTTTCTATGACCTCGAGTATTGGAATTTTCGTAATTTTCCATTTAAATTTATGTGGTCGGCTCATTTGTATTGACTGTAGTAGCATATTTATTTGTCACCGAAATATTTTTGTCTTCCACTTCTATAGTCACTTTTCCTTTATCAACTAATCTACTTAGTCTTTATTGTATCAATCTTAAACCTTGTCTCAGGTTTTTTTCCAATGTATGTTCCTTCTTCTCTCGACTCTCTTTAGTAACTTTCTAGCCTTCGATATGCGATTGCAAGGTGTGACTAGTATCACCTTTAATCGCATCTACCAAAGTGTTTTCTAGCCACTCGCCTTTGATGGACATGTTTTTCAATTTCTTGTTTTTTCTCATGTATATAAGGTTTAATTTTTCACTTAACCTCATTTTTCTCAATATTCCTTGTAGATCATAGTTTCATGAGAAGATTTCTTCAAATATGTAATCAAGAAATTGTTTTGTCGCTTCTGTTATGCATATCCGTGATTACAAATAAATGGTCCCACCTAATTCTTCAACTTAAATTGGTCTTTTCTTGGCTTCTAGGAAGTCGATAGACTCGTAATTTAAGATTTTTTCGATATACTCCAAGGAAAATATTCTCATTGGTACATATTTAGGTAGTTTGTAGGGTAATGTATTAGACCTAAAACTTCCGCATTTCTATATGTTTCTCATATAAGTACCAATCGCCGCTCTAAGCAGTTTTATAGCTGTATACATTTCTTCATTTCATCGTCAATTCTTGGTTGTTTGTATTTGTCAACATATTTATCAATGGATCGAAAAATTATTTGTAAACTTCCGCATAGTTAACTTTGAGGATTATTATCTCGATCAAAGAAGTCCAAAAGATGACTGAAAGTGGATTTTATTCTATATCAAGCTTTCCGGAGGGTTATAGGGAACTTGTCTCTGCTAGAAAATGCAAGAACGTATGAAAGAGAAAGGATATATATCTAAATACTCCTTCGGGAAATTTGTCTAGTTGATCATGGATATTGTCACCATATATCAGCAAGACAATTGAAAATTGCAAAGGGAGGTTGTCCTGCACAAAAATAGATAGAAACCCTAGGATTGATCCATCAAGTATGCTCATCCGTAAAGTATCCTGTGATACATGACAACATAGAAATGACATGCGTAGACCTCATTTGAAATTTGTGTGCAGAATATGGAAGGTTGATTTGTGGAATTTCAACATGTAAAGGCATGAACTCTTGAAAATCGAAAACCTTTGGGAAAATCAAGACCAATGTACAACTTGGTAACTACTTCTATCGTGGAAGGAACTCGGCTTGGGAATCGTGCTCTGAGTTGTAACATCCGGTTTATGGACTCGCGCAATTGTAAACAAGACCTCTTTGTTTACATTCATCATTAGTCTATGTCTGTGTGAGTAATAACTCGACACAACCTAATAAACTTTTTGAATTGATGAGTGACCGAAACAACATATTTGGGTCGGTTTGATTCCCGCATTCGACTTCTTCAACCTAATCTAAGGAATTTTCATAACTCCAAAAGAGGAGGTCTAACAAAATTAAATTCCACAATCGGATCTGCTATTTTATAGTCCACATCCGCTAAAGGTGTGTGTTCAATGTCTACGATAGGAGGTTGTAGAGGATTTGCTAGTCGATTGCAAACTTTGATAACATAGTCAGATTTTGGATTTTGACATTTTTAGGTTTTCTAGATAACTCTAAATCGTTTTTAGGCTTTTGGATTCTTATGTAAGATTATATGATTTACAAAAGTGTTTCTGACTTTGACAAGAGGTTATTTGACAAAATAAACATAACTTTGCTGTTTTCTTGGATTTCAACTCTTCAATTTTGGTTTTCAACAAAGATTTAAAAGTCTCTACTAGTTTAAGAAACAAGAAACAATACTTTTACACTTATTTTAGTGAATATTGGGCTAAAATTGACCGAAATTGGGTGTAGAAGGTTCGGTTACTTCCGCAAAGGATTTCGGGCAAGATTGGAATCTTTTAAAGTTCTACAAAGGCTAAAATAAACTTCTGATTTTTCCTTTAAACTCTAATGTAGTTTTTAAAACAATGGTTTGTATCAAATTTTGACAAAGGTCAAATTAATCCCTTTTCGTGAAATATAAGATTTCTTTAGATAAATTTTATTTTACTCAGTTTAATTCCTTCAAAGAATTTTCAAATGACAACATACTTGTTTTTTATAGGAAAATACCCGTTTGTGCAGAATTGGCCGTTTAAACAGTTCTTTGGGAATTTCGACAAGTCCTCGATCTCTTTTTAAGTTTTCTCTGCTGGTTTCTTGAAGCAATCTAAAATTTCAGTCATCGACAAGAAATAATGATTTTTCTACTTTTTTTGGTATATAACAAAGGTGGCTGCAGGTTCTTTCTTCTCCGAGTCGTGATGAATACCGCAAATATTGCAGTAGGGTTGAATGACGCAATTTATAGAAGTTTATTTTTCTTTTTAGGTTTAAAATAACTTGCATTAAATGGCGGTCACATCAAACAAAGGGCGGTTTTGGTCTTTGAAAGCAAAAATCATCAAGTGGTTATCGTATGGGTTGTAGGTGGTATATGGTTTTGGTTGATCAAATGTGATACAATAGATGTTAGCCACATGGAGGAGGGAGAGCAGCACAAACAACCCATTTCGCATAGTTCAAAACGGGTTATCATCGTGCAGCTAAATTTGTGATATGACCTTTGATTGTCGTACCTGGGGAGGGCCAATGCAAACGACCGAGATTAGTCCTTAAGTTGCTCAAATGGTAGGAGGTGGGGTCCAAGGCTTGTATTTATGCTAGGCGGGTATATTTTTATATTAAAAGCATATGTTTTTTAATATAAAAATCAAATGTTTCATTCAAATTATGTATATTATATCGTATAAAACATTTAACCAATGTTTCCATAACCAATGGCAGGTTTTACAATACATATGGAGTATAAAACGTTTTAACAAGTGTTTTAAGACCATATGTGAGCGAGGTTAAATTATATATCATGTTTAAAACTCATTTGAAAAAGAGCTAGTTTATTTAACATGTGGGACAAATAAACCATAGGTTTAACTTAAAATAAGTGGGTTTGTTGGGATATTTACATATAAAGAAATTAATAATATACTAGGCTGTGCTTATTATATAAGGGATTAATACTTTAGGTTAGAAATTAATATGAAATGGAAATATAATGAATTAAATGAACTAAAATACATAGTATTTAAACTAAGTAAAGTGTAAGTAGGCAATTTAGCATAATTTGTCCCATTTTGATTTTACACATAAAATTAGGATAAAATGAATTTTGTGGGTTTTTTGGAGTTTTTTTTGAATGAAAATGAAATTAATTAAGGTTACTAAGAAAAAGTGTTTTCTTAGGAAAATGGATCATAGTTTTTGAAAAGGGTGAATATGTTGATGAGATGGGTTTGATGTAGGGAATCCAATATTTTTAAAAATCATTTATCAAGCCTTGGGTTTGGTCCCAATGTTAAGTCGAGAAATGATATGAGCCTTTTTGACCTGGCGTTAGAATACTTGATTATTTTGGGGGAGGGGGAATAAGTAATTTTTCCCAATGATGCTTTATTACATGTCTTGCACAACTTCTTTCTACCTACCCATCATTATTCTAACATTTTTTTTACTTAATTTTCATGGGAGCATTTAAGCTTTCAACCCTAAATCCATTTTTCTTTCAAAGCATAAATATTTATAAGTCTAACCTTATTTCATCCGAGGGCTCAAATTAAAATATTTAGATCCTCATTTATTCTATAACTATCTACTATTTTTCAAGTTTAAATTATTTGACATATATTTATTCTCTATCTAAAACATGAAATTCAAAGCATGAAAAGTTAACATTAAACTATTTAACTGATCATGGATTATGAAATTTTGAGCAATCTCGCACATAATCATTATTCTTGCGCATAAAGTAAATAATAGTGGCATTTTGACTTGCTCACTTTTAGGTATTATTTTATCTCTTTTTCTTTTGGGGTCTAATATTTTCTAAGTCCTTGATCTTTCTTTTTAGACTTTTACCCTCTTTCATTTTATTTTTTTATTTTTCAAATATGGGAAAACAACTTGCGTAAAGAAAAGTATGTACATATTTACAAGACTATAAAAGTCAATTCAAAAATTATGAAACCTACTATTATAGGATCCTAACAAAGTATCTAATCAAAAAATTCAATGATTACATATTAGATTTTAAGCACATTGTTGTGTTCGATGGCTCCTCGTTTGATTCTAGCCGGGTGTGGAGCTTGATTATTCTTCTCGTATTTTGTATCATAACGTTGACCCCCGTTATTAATAGGGTGAAAACACTCGTTCGTAATTAAACATTACCCGGGGGTCAAAGGGGGTGGCTATGACTTATGGACCCCCCCCCCCCCCGTGGCCGGGGGGTGTCGAGGGAAGCGCCCCCGAAGCTAAAAACATATGTAAAATTTCCTTATAAAAGCATTATAATTTCTAGCCAATCAAGGTCGTCTATTGTGCGATGATTCGATTTAGGGTTTTTTCCCTATAGAAGGAAACCCCTCGTTTTGTATCGTGTATTGTATTGGACTCGTGTATAGTATGTTTATTCTCGTGAGAGAGAAACAAATACGGATATTGTCGTGAGAGAGAACAGAGGATATTATAAATAATTAAGTATACGTTTTTTCTCGCATTTTGCCGGATAATAGAAAGGAAGGACTCGCTCGTTCAGTAGAGACGTAACTCCAAACTAGGTGAAATCCACATATATCTATGTGCCTTTGGGTTTATGTGTTTTGTGTGCTTATATTTTATGCATATTTTATGTGTTGTAATTTCTATAATATATATTTTTTCTAACATATTCACTTATGTCCATTTCTTCGAATTATCTCTTGTACACCTTTTCGGGACATTCTACTGCCATATTTCGATATCACTGTTTATTTTTTGGATATTTTCATAATATTTATGAAAATCTAACATGTAGAATAAACTATTTAATTTTATATTTATATATGAAAATTAAATGTAGGAAAAATGAAAATTATAAATGATTTCTTTCTTGTAATATATACATATAATTCTAGAAAAAAATTTAAAGGAATATTACTTTTTCATTCTTTATTTTTTGTTGTTGTGTGTTTTTTCCATTAAAATATCGATGTGTCATTGACCAATTCCCCGGAAACTCTTCCGTATTTTAGATAAACTTTGGTCCTTCGAACCATTGATTGATTTCTGTATTGTAAGTAGAAAGAAACTTATACATCTATTCCACTAGATCCCTTAAAGTTTTGTAAAAGTTTCTTCGTTAACTCTATCACCACTCCGCATGAGCTAAGGAGCACCATTTTCATCCGAATGTTCTATTTTTTTTTCTTTTCTTAGAACAAATATTCATTTTCTAAGTTGTTGGTCCCTACAGAACATTAAAATTATGTGACTTAATAAATTGTTTGAAACATGTTATCTAATCATTTAAAAGTATACAATTAATGAAAATTAAAAAAGGAACTCATATTGGATCGATAATATTTTTTCATTCACTTGATTCATCCTTTTCCAATTTTTCCATCTAGCTTTTATGCTCTTCTTGTCCTAGATTAGAAATAATCTATCAATATTCCTGCCATTTTGTGGCTTTGGATGATAAAATCTGCTAACAATACATATTAGTTAAATTACATATAGTTCAAAAATAATAATTTCGTAAATAATTTACGGAGAACTTGCTCTTTTTTCATTTCTTGATGTGCTAGCGGTATTTTTTTTACTTGATCTCTTGTCAACGATTTATTTATGAGTATGAAACTTGCACCATACCATTCATTAATATATTTTATAAATAAATCATAAACCTTTCAGAAAAAAAAATATCAAGAAATTAGTGTGCCTTTAATGATGTACGCACCTACATTGGTGTGACATGTTCTTATAAAAATACTACCCAAATAGTATAGAAACCGTATGGGGCTCTATGTCAACAAGGAGCACCAGTGTGTTATATGTTAACCAAAGGTACCTATTAACATAGAAAAATTAATAAAAATCCTCTAGTAAGTTAGTTTTTGTAGCATATGATGTCATGGAGGGGGCGGTGCAAAATTTTCTTATAAATGCACCACGCAAACAAAGTAAGTACACCACCGTATGATTCTCTCTCGTGTTTAAAAAGAAGACCCTTAATGTTCTATTTTAAATGGTGCACTAATTAACACAGACATAAAATAATTTTTTTTTTTGTCAAACAAGATGTGTGGTGCGCTATAATTAAATAGCGCACCGGTTTTGTACTTTACATATGGCGCATGGATTAAAAAAATATCTTTTTTCTTATTTTTTTTATCAAATAGTACGTGCACAAGAAGCTTTCGTTAAAAAAAATCACTAGTGCGCAAGCTATTGCATGCATCGATTAAAAAATCAATTTTTAAAAAATTTACGCAAGTACCTACATGGATTGGGATCCCAATATGCAAGTTGTCCCATGGGTTAGACATTATAGGCCCATATATATAGCATTACAAACCCTATAAATCTAAAATGAAAAGAAATTCTAAAATGAAAATAGTTATTTATTTATTTATTTATTTTTTATTATTTTTTATTTTTTTCTCGAAAATGAATATAAATTTACATTTTTTGAAGTTATTTCAGAAAATACCGCAAAATGTAAAAAATAAAATATAAAATTTAATCACTCCGGTTTGAAATTTATGCTACACTAGTTTGAATCACCGTAGATTTGGAATAGTGATTGTTTGAATAGTTTTTCTTGAAGACTTCTGCTTCTAAGGTAATACTGCTCTCATGCTCCTCCGTGTATCTCTAGTGTGAATACCCGTGAAAATTTTTGCAAAATTTAAGAAATAATGAAAAGGTACAATATTAAAAAAATGCTTTATCAAAATTAAATTTTCAAATTATTTTGACACGCATTTTCAGAATTTACCGTTTTTTTTTTTTTCACTTTAAAAAAATATAGTTGTATTTCATTATTTGCAGCTATTCGACTCTAGTGTGTCAATTAATAACACGCACCGGTGCGCAAGAACTAAAATGAACTAGTCTCGTTATCCGTACATTATCACCGATAACAATAAGTCCAATTTTAAAGCACTAAAATTACTTTAGGTGTGTACACCAAAATTTATTGTTGATTTTGCTTAAATGCAATGAGGAAATATCATAATTATATTGAATGGAAAATTCTTCAAAGTCCACTCGTCTCCATAATATTTCTCAAATTCCATCGCATTTCTTCGTATCCATCTCGAGACATAATATTTACTCGTATCTTATTTATATTTTTATTATCTAACTAAATCTCTTATGTTTTTTATCGATGTTAATCTCGATTAATAGAATTTATAATAAATGTATACAAATTTTCGCCCATGCATTCATAATCAAGTTTTTAGATGCACAAAATATTCCAACATCTTTAAAACATAGGAAGCTCTTATCGTGCGAAGTATAACGCAACGTGCATTTGGTAGATTAAAATGGGTAGCCACTTTCCACTCGCCAATTGCAAAAATATTTCATGTTCTAGCCACAACTCGGGACAATCACGCAAATGCACTGTTTGGTATATTAACGTAATTATTTCAATGTCAAACAAATTAATCATGCATTGCCAACATGCTTACTAGTTGGGATATCATAGACTTTTTACTAATCATGTTCAAATACATATTTTGAAATTATTAGGATTCTAAAGGATGATGATCTACCTACCTACCATCTTTTGTTGCACCACACGACAATGTCAAATCAAGATAGTGATGAGAATTGGGGAGAAAAATTAGAGAGGAACGATACCAAGAATGGTTGAATCAACCACCTATTCAATTCCCACTACTCTAGATTTACCAATTAGGATCGAATATAAAAATAGTAGTTCTTCACAAGCTCGCAATGAGTGGAATCAAATAGAGGTCAGAAGAAGGGATTACTAAGGGATATGAATACCATGGAGACAATGTTGTTATATGCATTATAGAATGATGATCACTTAGGCATGATGCTCATATCACTAACACCTTTTTCAAAGCCTAAAACTTTATTCCAACACCCTCTCTTTGGACCTCGGTGGTCACCAAAAGTCTACCCACTTAGGCAAAAGGATGTTGGCCGTAAAACTTGGAAAGAAAATTTCGTTTTTCAAATGCATGTTTCTCGGAAATCTGAAAGGTAAAATTATAACCATAAAGTCCCCCTTATATTTTGAGAAATTTAATCCCCAAAATGGACATTACAAATGATTAATTTTATTAATGTTAATAATTATATCGGCATTAATGTACATTTAATATTTTCCATGATCACCAATCATGTGTTATTCAAAGAGAAGGTTCTTTCGAGTGATACTGTCTTTTCCGCTAGCTCGCAAAGAGGTAAATAATTTGTTGAAAATGTTGCATGTTGAGTACATATCATATCATGCATGTCCAAAGGATTGTATTCTATATGTAGGAGAGAATGAGAAAAAAGAGATATGTCTCGAAATGTGGGTAGATAGATATGATAAATAAAAATAAGGGTAAATGATGTGGTCCTCCTTTGGAGATATCTGTGCACATTCCTATAATCCCAAGGATTCAAGGCTCTTTCGTTAGAAATAATTATCTATGTTTCGTGATCGCATGCCTCATAGAAGCCGTCAGAGCAGGAATCCCAATAGATTCAATAACCATGCATATATAGGATACATGGCCCAAAAAGTTCAAGGATGAAGTAAGAAGTTTACGACTAAGGATAACATGGATGGCGTCAACCCATATTCCTCCTACCACCAACTACTATTTTTGGCCTATAGTAGTGATAAATAACAATATCCCCCGTGGTTGTCTCTGTGAATAATGAATATCTTATGTTGGCTCTCATAGTCCCCGGTAGAAGACGGTGAATAATATCGATGTATATTTACAATCACTAAGAGATTAATCAATGAATTATGGGATGGATAAATGTATACGATGTATGAGACCGCATCATATCGCAGAGAAGATTTACTTTGTATGGAATATGTTCTTACACGACACATGATTTTCCAGGCTTAGGAGTTTTCTCTCGGGGTAAATTACATGTTTATTTATTTGTTTATATACGTAACAATATTCTTTCGTATATTATTTATTTAATTATTTATCATTGTTTTGATCTTCATTATATTCTTTAATATGCCATGCATATGAATTGTATACAATAATCTCACAGTCTTGTAAAAAAGGGTATTTGGGATGTGTAAATTTTGTGGGACCTTCTAAAACATAGATGGTCCACCGACGATGAGTTTTCAATGTATGATCGCTCCATGGTATTCCTCCTGCATCAACAACCTTATAAGAGCAAAGATCTAATTTTCAATGGTAAACGAGAGAGAACCCAAAGGCCTCCAATAACGACACCGTCTAATGGGCTGAAATCATATGAGAGAGATAAGGAGAAGGAGTTCACAGCAAATGTTCGATTCAAATGGGGAACCTATGTTCCATGATCCAGAACCCTTTCGACACCTATGTTGAGAAATTTCCCATTGGGATAAAAAGGAAATATATCTTTTATAACTTCCCATATTGGGAGTATCTTAAGATTACCTACTTATTAGATCCCATTAATATATTGAAAAATGATTCATCTTCTTTATGGAGGAACATATCATCGAAAACAAAGTGACAAATTGGTTGTTAGGAAATATTTTATTACTTCAAAAATAAAAATAAAAATTGTCCAAGACAATCGAAATTACAAAGATCAAAGCAAGTATTGGTCCCCACTCATTTTATTTCAATGAAGGTGATGTCTCATGGATTTAAAAAATATGATATGTCTTTGGCAAAGGAATTTATAATGGGTGTGAGGGTGCCATCTTCATACAAGTCTTCACTACTTGCCGTTTCTCACCGTGGACGACCATTTGCCTGGTTGAAATCAAATGAGCATTTCAATCTTATAAGAGTACATATAATGTCAAAAGCATGATTTTATTATTTTTTACCTTAATAAATTTTATCCCATGCATGGATCATAAAACATAATCAATTTTTTATATTATTGCACATGTTAATATATTTGCAATGTCATTATCCTTTTTTCATGTGTGGGTGTGTGAAACATGAATTCCCCCAAGAACTAGACATGCCATATCTATATTCTCTCCATTATACATTGGATCGCGTAAAAATAGATTCATGTAGCTACCATTCCATGGTGGCATTAACAGATACTTGAGATTGTTTTTATGTTTGAGAAGGAACTTCCGACGAGTTTCATGGACTTGTAGGTTTACCTTCGAATACACCTAGTAGATGAGGTTGAATTAGTTGGGGTGGTTTTTTGTCGTTGATGTTCTTCTTAGAGAGGTACATGAAGAAATTGAAAGGTTTGTTTGACAAAGGGTACCTGAGGGGTCTATGGAAGATGGGTACATATCGCATGAGTCTTTCTATTATGCCAAAGGAGTACATGAAGTAGATCGAAATAGGCTAGGTGCAAGATTTGGGATGGTGTAAGGGATGAAGACAAAATACAAAAAGGAGTTTCTCCAAGCGAATGGAAAAGGGCACTTGATAAAGAGTAAGTTTACTTATAAATTTTCAAATTTACACAAAGAATATTCATGTTAAACTTCTATATAATGTATATTTTGATCTCATATGTACTATATGCCGTTTGATTTCATCAAGGATCGCAAAAATTGAAGAAATCAAAAAATTTGTTCTTTACAATTCCGAAGCGACATAACCATGGGTCATATTGTACAAACACAACTATATGAAATGGGATAGTGACAGTGAAAGAATTCATACACTTTAATCGTATAAGTGTGCCTTATCCAAATCATTTAAACGAAAATGCCAAAAATATGCCCCAACAAAGGGAGTTTGTTGGCCAAGTCGTAGAGAAATACGGTGCAACCGGTCATTATGTACGTGCTAAAGACGATGTGCTAAACGTAGTGATTGGGTGCAATCTACTACATAATAATGTATTTAATTATGTAGATTTGAAACTTAATAATGCACCTTTCAAATGTAATTACGCATATATTTGTATTTTTTAACCGTTGGGTTATTATAAGACACATGACACTATGATTTTTTAAAACATTTACAAGTGCACTTGTTCCCATCTATGTGGGCATATGGAAACCATTTTCTCACAAATTTTTTTTTATGATAGATAGATGAAAAAATACTATGGATTTCAATTCAAGTTCAATCAATGTAGCCGATCTAGCATCACAGATCGAAACCTAGTATGAGGGATGCTAGGTTACATCGAAAGATACAAGAGATCATTGAAGTGGATTTTTCTTCTTTCCAATGTGTTGTTTTTGCGTGCAAGTTGTGGGACACCTTTGATTAGAATAATGTAAAGGAATATCGTGATAGTAAGTTGATATGTAGCAACTCTAGAAAGATGTGGGTTGAAGTGTATGAGCCCTATGTTTTCCTGCAAACACCTAGTAACCAGTGTTCTTTTACCTAGATGTGTTTGATAGGGATTGGTTATTTCAGGTTGAGACATGACCCTATATCAAAAAATATTTTTGAGAATAATAATAGTGTTATCATACCAAGCGTAGCCGGAAGATAATGAGGGTGACTCAACGTGGAACCGAGAGTGATATGGTACATGTATTATCTCATCATCATTTATACATTTTAAGATAGGTTTTTATAAAGAAGAGGAATTAATTACCTTATAATTAAGACTCTTTTCGAAATTTTATGATATGTATTTTGAATTAATTGGTAATTTTCTATTGTGTTAATGTTAAAATCATTTCACTTCATAATTTGCAATTATGTTGATCTCAAAAACAATGGCTTACTATATAAAGTTCTTTTTTTCTTTGGTATGTAAGATCATGCTAATAAATAATGATAATTATAAATTACATGAATTTATTTGCATTTTTTTCTAAAACTTTATTATGTTACAAAATTTCATATTATTCTAGATTTATTATTTTACAAATATTTACAATTTTGGAAATTTACAAATTTACAAATTTTAATAAAATCATTTCACATTAATACAATTAAAATTTTCACGTTGTTAATACGATTAAAATTTTACAAATATTTTACATACAATTACAATTAAAAATTAGAATTATAATTAGAATTATAATTAGAATCAGAATTAGAATTACAACTACAATTTTACAATTTCACATACAGTTATAATTAAAATTATAATTACAATATTTACAATTACAGTTTTAGAATTTTACATACAATTTAATTACAATCATTTCACATTAATAAAATTAAAATTTTACAAATATTTTACATACAATTAGAATTAGAACTACAATTACAATTACAATTTTACAATTTCACAATAAAATTACAATTACAATTACCATTTTAGAATTTTATATAAAATTTACAATTACAATTACAATTTTACAATTTTACATACAATACCATTTAGAATTTTACTCCTCATTTACAATTACAATTACAATTTTGCAATTTTACATACATTACCATTTTAGAATTTTATATAAAATTTACAATTACAATTATAATTTTACAATTTTACATACCTTTATAATTACAATTAAAATTACAATTACAATCCTTTCACATTAATACGGTTAAAATTTACAAATATTTTACATACAATTACAATTAAAATTAAAATTACAATATTTACAATTGCAATTTTAAATTTTTTATACAATTACAATTACAATTAAAATTTTACAAATATTTTACATACAATTACAATTACAATTAGAATTTTACAATTTCACATAGAATTACAATTAAAATTAAAATTACAATTATGATTACAATTTACTAATTTTACATACAATTACAATTACAATTTTACATATATACAATTACAATTACAATCAAAATTTTACAAATATTTTACATACTATTATAATTACAATTAAAATTGCAATTACAAATACAAATACAATTTTACAATTTTAAAATTTTACATACAATTAAAGTTAAAATTAAAATTACAATCATGACGTAATATTTAATAAATATCATGATTTAATATTAAAAATAAATATGAAGATCATGATAACCATCCTACAAACATCATATTCGACTAAAAAACACATTCAAAATTGCTAACATCATCTAATTATCATGATCATGATCATCTAACAAAACACAAGCATTGTATAACATCATCACAACACAAATATCAAATATACATCTCATGTCAAATAACTGCTATGACATACACATCTATCTAGAAGTTTGACATTAAATGAACATATCTAACATGACCTAACAATATACACATCATGATGATCACGAACATGTAAATTAAGTACAATTGCAACATGAACATAAAATACGTGGACCTTATATACATATATATATAATGTCAAAAATATACAATTGTAATATAAATGTCAAATATCAGCTGGTGGTACATCATGAATAGTAGTACTAGTCGAGGTCTGCTTAGTCAATGGTGCAGCCTCGACAAGATCATATAGATGTCGATCATTACGTGCCTGTTAATTTGTAGGTGCCTCGTGCTCATCAGGATCAACCGCTTCTCTCACGATGTTCTATTATTGATGGTCCAGCCTGCTCATGATCATGACTACTGGTTGACGTTGTAGGTTTCTCATCTACAGCGTCAGGTGAACAATGATAACTCTCCTGATCATGACCATTAGATGATGCATCATTTCTTGACTTTCAACGTACTATGTCTCAACCATGCCTACGTTGAAGGGCCCTCCTCAAACACGCCACTAAGATGGTAGCTGCTACTACATGCCACATCAGGGTCAACATATCACATGGCATGCCTCTCCACATCGTTGTAAGCCTATCATCGTCCTATATCTTTCCTATAGTGTCTAGCCTAACTCCCTCCTCCACAAGAAGTCGACAGAGTTGGTCACCCAACTCCATTCCAATCTAGTGTCAAGCCTATGCCTCACACCAACCGGCAACTGCATAACATGAGGACCAGGTCTGTCTGCACCAGCTTGATCCTCGACATATTCCATCTCCTTATCATCATCAGGATCTACAACTCGATAATTTGGTGGCAGTCGCATCTCATCACCATCAAATAACCCAATATCTACAAAATATATATAAATAAAGAACAATAATTAGATAATTTCATTAAATAATTTAATAAAAGAAATTTAATAAACATGTTAGAATAAATTTAAAGAAAAAACTAATATTACCTCTAACATCTGGCGACTCATCATCTATGAAGAGGATGTTGGCACTCCCTTGCCAATCACAACCAGCATATGGACATGGGACTAGAAAAAAGGCATGATCATCAACACTTTCTAGCAACTCTAGTGCAACATGCGATATCCTCACAAAAAAGTCGGAGTCGCCCCTATTGGGCATCATCTGTCACCATATCTGCATCCGTACATGCAGCATTGACCCACGAGGTTACCAAAAAATATTAGGTCTTGTCTCTAGAAACCTCTCAAAAAATAAACAAAACAGCTCTCAAGAAAAAGGGAAGTTCACCCTTCATTGTGCCTAAGAATGAAATCTATCTAAAGTTGTATAGAACTACTGCAAAAAAATCGCAAACCACATCATAAGTCATGGCACCTATAATAAATAATCAACATAAAATAAAAGTGGGAACCTAATGCATTTCCTGTCACTGGTATGGTGTGAAATAGTCGAAAACAGTAGTGATAAGCACTTCACCTCCTCTCCACCAAATGAAGCAATATGTAACTGGCCATCAGAGACCTGAAAATCTATGGGAGATAGTATATCAATGCTATTGTATCTCTGGGAGTACACCAACGGACTCCTTGTAGCATAGCCAATGGGGACCTCTGGGAATGAGCGAAAATCCTTACCTCACCTCGATAGGCCAATAATAAAATAGATCTCATACTCAGTGGGTGCGTAGCACGGTTAGGACCAACCCGGAAAGCCTGTCAGTGGGCTTTCAACTTGATCATAAGTTGTCGCAATAACCCACCATGGCCCTTTAGGGATGTAGACTCCTCATAGAACTTGAGGATGCCTACCTCCCTTAGGAGTTCCTGGGTGGCTGCTGTAATAGTGTGAGGGTACATATCTCTCTCCTTCTCTCGTGCCACCCATAGGAGAACCACGTTATACTGGTCCGCCATATGCTCCTATTGTTCCCTTTCTTCTCTCCCTTGACGTCACTGAATGATTCACATATTAAATAATTTTTTTATTAGATGAGGCATGTATCTACATACATACATACATACATATATATATACATACATATATATATATATATATATATATATATATATATAGATTTGTGAAAAAAAAACAGTCAGTGCACCCAAAGAAAAAGGCATGCACCGGTACCAGTGCATCTATTTTTATTGCGCAACTACTATGGTGTGCCTAGAAATTTTCAGTGCACCTCACATCATGACCTGTACTTTCTCAATCAGTGTGTTGAATAAACTATCCATCCCGGGGCAGATAATTCTGTCAACTCATAGCCAAACATCAGTTAATGGTCAACGGTTTGGTCGTTTAACTTATCACACCATTGACTATGTACAAATTTAAGACCACAGTGCACTGACCAAAGTACTCGCCTCGGGATGGATAGCTTTGTTAGCGTGTCGCCCTCCTATAATCATTACATAGTCAACGGTGTAGTGGTATAATCAATTGCACTATTGAGTATGTACCAGTATTGAGAGGGTGGTGCGCTAACCAAACTATGTGCCCCAAGGCATAGTTTAGGCAGTGCACTGCCCTCTTGACATCAAGACATGGTCAATGGTGCGGTCCTTTACAAGAATGCACCATTGACCATGTCCATGTTTGGGAGGGCGATGCGCTAACCAAAATATCTACCCCAGGGTGCATATTTTGGTTAATGCACCGTCCTCCCAAACTTGGACATGGTCAACGGTGTGGCCCAATAACCGACCACACCGCAATTTATTTAATTATAAAAAAGCATAGTGTGTTGTTTCGGTATGGTATCGGAACCGGTGGGGATACTATTAGCACTGGTCATGGTGCAACCTGTAAATTTAAAGGAAACACCGTGAATTGGTGCGAGATAATTGGCTAGAGCACACCACACGGGATGTTTTTTTTGAAATGGTGAATTTTAAGTTATTTTACAAAACTAATACACTAAAATGTTTAATTATTGAGAAACAAGTAAAGTAATTATAAATTTGTGTGTCGAGGAGGCATATTTGTTGTAGAATTTGCAAAAATAAAATTTCCCACCGTTTTTCACAATTTGAAATGGAGATGGTGGGCAATGGACGACAGTAGTGCGTGCAATGGGAGAATCGATGGCATGGCGCCTCACACAAGCTAAATTCGCACTGGTGCTTGAGAGCTCTAGAGCACTGAAAAGTGAAAAATGCATATTTTTTGCCCTAATCTTTTTTTTTATTTAACCTTGTTTTGGTGCGTGAGTTTTTGAGGCGCATAGGGTTGTTTCTATTTTCTCCTGAGTTTCTAGCATTCACCAGGGTTGAATCTATGTAGAGAACTAGTGGGCTACAGTAATTAGAGATACCAGGCAGGTTTTTACGGAGTGCACTATGTCTCGGTGTGCCAATTTATAGTACACACCAGTGCTTTTCTAGTGGAACGCACTGGTGCAGTGTAGGATGAGAAATACACCAGAAAAAAAACATCCACAAAAACCTCCACCCACCAACCTCCTCTAGTAACCTCCGATACAAATAGATATTTGGGCTACTTTTACAAGGTGTTCCTAAAAAACATCTGCTAGAGCGTCTTTTCCTTGTAGTGGATAAAACATTAATTAACCAATAATTAGTCTTTAAAAAAATATTTTAACATCTATTTGTGCATATACATGAGATGTAAATATAATTTTACAACATGCTTCTTATAACGACATATTTCATGTTTAATAAAATAATTATCAAACATGTCAAATTAATTACCACATTACTATGATCACTCTTGCACCAACACACATTCATTTCCTAAGGAAACCACTGTAACAATCCATTTCATTCAAAGCATAATAGCAACGTATCTTTGTTTTCCATGAATGTAATTATATAAAAAACTTATTCCAGAAAAGCTAGCCCCTCAAATTATTCTTTTTGCATGTAATTAAGTAATGTTTACAATACAACAGATATTATTATTGTTACTATTATGCATGCAAATGCACGCCTCCTCCTAAGAGAAATTTAAGATAATAGATGTCATTTTCATGCATGAAAATGCAAGTCACTTTTCTAAAAAAATAATTTTGAAGAGATAGCTAATTACAAAGTCTATTGTACACCCAAATATAGTATTTCTTCTAAAAGAAAACTAAAGTGTTAGTCATTATTTCTTGCATGCGGGTATATATATATATATATATTTTCCAAAGAAAATTTTATGCACTTATTTCATGCAATTGCTTGTTTTCCTTTCCAAGCTGTAACATAATAGTCATTCCCTCTTGCATGGACATCATGTTTTTGCTCAAATGATCTAGAAGAACAATAATCATTATATATATATATATATATAGACACACACACACACACACACATTTCCAAAAATTATATCTTTATAACTTTTTATTTTCAGTCAAGAAATACATATATAAAACAATATGACACTTTTCAGAAGAAATGATTATTCTTACCGCAAAGCACTCTAACTCAACAATTATTTTCCTTTCTGCATGTCAACACATGTTCTCTCCTCAAGGAAATTGTCATAATAGTTTGTATTTATAGGTTTAAAATATGACTCAAACTAGATGTCCATTGTAAATAATAATACAAACGCATTTATTGTCAAGCTAAAAACACAATATAAATAATGAACTGTGCATAAATGAAAGGCCCATAATACCATAGCAATCTATGGGCCTCAATATAACTTCTTGAAGAATTTTTTCATTATCAGACGTGTATTTCCATGAATAAACTAAGTGAGAACATCCATACTTGAATATTAAAACCTTTTATACAGAATGAAAATAATTAAAAGAAAATAACCTCAAATTAGTTCTCTACACACGAGGTATACATACATAAATAATTTTTCATACTTAATCCCATTTATTAATGTACTCAACTACAAGACAGAAGGTAAATCATAACAAAAGTACCGAGCTCCCCTCAACATCCCTATATCTATATTCATATATTAAATAATAGTGCATATATAATTGTGAAAGATAAATAAACATACAAGTAAAGTTAAGAAGGCATAGTAGAAGGTGTGTCAAGTCAATACAAGTAAAGAAAGACAACCAATTGGCCATCTTATAGAGCTTTGTGGGAGCCTCTCTATGGAACTTAATGATGTGTTTCTACATCTGCAAGTCAGCCTTGAAACTAAGATCCCCATCGTCGTTCATAGTCATTTATTCCGCAATGCAAGGTATGTATCTTAATCTGTAAGTACATGAATGATATCCACCATGGCCTCGTAGTGTGCTATCGTAAGGAGGAGAGTAAGGAGGTATGCATGAAAAATCTATTTCGGAACAACCACCTTAGTAAGGACAGAGTCGATGAGAATACTTATGTCTATCATGATAAGGTTAAGGTCTATGAGAATGACGTTAGTTGTAACAATAATTATAATTATAATCTTGAGAACTTTCATGGAAATTGATGAGTCTCATCAATAGGTATATTATAGGGGCCATGATGTCATCCTTCGACTTATTAAACTATCTCGTTCTCACATTTATTTAAATTTTTAGTTTTATTAATGCTTAGTTAGAACGGTAAACAATATTTTTCATATCATGTAGCCTAATGTGGTTTAATTGTTGTTAATGGAGCATTTGTGAGACATTTTCCATGCAAGGGCTCAAAGTAGACAACACAGAGAAGATCTAGAAGGTTTTCCACCATCTTAACTCCCTAAATCAACCCAATATCACAACTCCCTCTCTCTCATTACCGTGAGGACATTTCCAACCAATTCAATATGAGTGTAAGTGGAGTAATGAGAAAGAATTTCCACCATCCTCAAGTTTAATTAGAAAAAACATTATTATTTTCTAGGGAGCTACTAGAAGCTACCCTCTTATATATATAAACAATAATAAGAGCTCATAAGGATTCAATTTTTTTTTTCAAATAGGTAGCGATTGAGATCAAGAACATGGAATTGTTATTATGATTGTTATCTAAAATATTAGACATTTTATTTGATGATAATGAGAAGATTCGTATTGATTTATCACTGAGTTAGTTCCAAAGGGTTGAGGCTCTTGGGTTTGGGTCCAAACTAGTGGCTTAGATTCCTCTTTTGTATTTGTATTTCTTTCAGTTTAAACTATTTTTTAATTTGTTGCATTTCAATAGAAAATTATCCAGTAAAAGCTATGGTTGCATCCTCTACTTCACCTCTCTTGTGGGAGAATGAGGGGAAGGATTCAGGACCACAGCCCAAAAAAATTATATTTATGATTTCTTGCAAATATTTTTTTGTTAGTTATCTTATTTTGCATGTCATTTTTGTAGCTTGGAAATTGGTTTTTTTATTAGAGCATGGTTTTGGAATAAATTAGACAACATTTAAATTCAACTCATATTTTCCACTACAAATTGTATCATTTTGTCAATGATAAATGAATGTATGCATGTGATGACTACAAGATTGTGTTGATATGAAGTAATGGGAACCTTCACCACTACCACCTTGAACTCTCTCACCTTCTCTTATTAACCCTAATTTATGTCCCGTTTTTCTTTCTTCATAAAATAATTTTCTTAGGATCATGTTGAAGGATCAGATTTATCTTCCTCGACATCTCGGAAAACCACATGGTCGAGAACTATGGTGGCTACAAATGGGATTATGGGACCAGGTTCCCTTAATAAAAGTATTGAAATATGGATGGGATGTATCTAAGTGTAAGAATAATGATATTAAGAGAAATAAGTGATAAAGAATAAATAAACTTAAGCTATCTAAAACACGAAATATTTTTTGTATATGTGACTTTAGAAACATCTCATATATAACATGACAATATAGATCATCAAATCATTTGTGAGGTTAAAACATATCATGATAACTAATTTAATTAAATACTTAATTAAATTAGTTAACGAAGTTCATTGCACATATAATATTTCATTTTTCATGCATATACTCATAATATTTCAACCTCACACATAAATAGTGATAAATTCCTAATTGTTTGCAAAAAAATATATGAATAATTTTTTTTTTGATAACCATTCAACTATTAAACACAAAAATAATAAATAGATAGTAGTACCCGACATATTTTGACTCTACTCATGAGGAAAATAGTGGTTATTCGAGGGAAAATTTTAAGAACCCCCCTAAATCTATATATATAATAAATGGGCAAATCCCCATGATACATAGGAAAAATGGAAGGCGATTTTATTAACAATATAATATGTATATATAATTTTTTGGTGAATCTCTCACGAGATTATGTTATCTTGTAAAATCAAGGAGAATCATGAATACAAATGGTGAATCACTACTACAAAATGGTGAATCGTTGTCTAGTGGAGCTCAGGGTGTTGGTTCCAATGAAGATATGGTAGTTGAACCATGAGTAGAAGGAAGAGAACCACCGAGACCAAGCATAGCAAATGGTGACTCATGAGGGAAGTAGTTCTTGTGTAGTTTGGAAAATGCATTCTTCTAGTTTTTCTAAGCGTATTTTTGTTGCTTGTGCTACTACTAGCACTGATATTGAGGTTTGAGAGGAGTTTCAACAAATTGGGATCTTTGCAGATCATTTTGTCTCAACGATCCTCCAACACAAAGGCCCATGCCTCTGCTGATTTCTTCAATGAGAAGAACAAGTCGAAAAAAAATTAAAATGCCAATAACTAATGAGAAAAGGCAATACGACAATCCAAACACACCTCCATACTAACAGTTGTGCCTCACTGCCTGCTACGCACATCCAAACCAACTTAGCTCATGGTAGAATTTTCTCATGGAAATGGGTCGGTGAATTCGACGGGACGGTATCATAAATTCACGAAGCTCAACTCATCCCTCCATATTCCAATGGAAAAATGGAGATCGACTCTCCTCCATGCATATAATCACCAACAGGCACCAACAGTTACACAACTATTACACAATCCAGGCCTCTCACAATAGTGGCCTCTCACAAGTTTGACCAGTGACGATGCTTGACTAAAAACTTTAAAAATAAAATTTTGACTAGGTAAAGTACTATTCAATTTTTGATCTTGTAATTAAATAATTCAACATCCCAATATATAAAAATATCATCAAACGAACATTATGCACTCCACTCATAAAATAGTTCAGGATAAGAGAAAGTGTAACTTCTCATTCCATTCATAACATAACTTATGATAAGAGAAAGTGAAACTTCCCATAATGGTAAAACAAAAGGAGGAACTTTAATAATGATAAAAAAATTCCAAAGTGTGGGGTATTCCACTTTTTATTCACACACCAAACAACCCATCAACAACTTACTTGCAGTATTGCACTTTTCCTTTCCATAAATCAGGAAATTGATTTTACATCAGAAATTAACGAAAAAAACTGCATATGGTAGAGAGCCTTAGTCACCAGCTAAAATTTTACTGCTGGTCATTATGTAAATCAACTTATTGCTAACTATCGAAACATTCAAGTGAAAATTACATTACAGTATGTACAAAAAAGGATATAGTTTGAACATGTAAACTCCCCAAGTTTTCTTGTGCCCCTCATTCATGGTTGTTGTTAAGCTGTAACATGGAAACCCCCCCCCCCCCGCCCCCTTACAGTTCGTTGCTTAGGGTTGCACGGTTTCCATATCCAACCATCAATCTAGTCAGCTTCTTATTATTCAGACGTTGTTGGTACACCATTGGTTTTTCAAATCTCTTACCAAATTATGAAAAAAATCAAATAAATAATGAATTCATGATTATATTTGGAGAGTATTTATGTATGATTAATTTCATTGTGACATAATAGCTAAAGAAAAAATATCATTAGGTAAGCAACCCAGTTTAAATCTTGAAGATACAAAATCTTCAGTGATTTCAATAACTGAACAATAATTAATTTCTCTGTACCTATTAGGGAATGGAATCAGGTGTGGAAAATGCGTATCTATGTATGATTAATTTCATTGTGACATAATAGCTAAAGATAAAATATCAATAGGTAAGAAACCCAATTTAAATCTTGAAGATATAGAATCTTCAGTGATTTTAATAACTGAACAATAACTAATTGCTCTATACCTATCACGGAACGGTATCAGGTGTCACAAAGTCTGTGCTAAATTGACAACATCTTCTCCATTACTGACTATTTGATTGAAATAGATATATCTCCCATAAGCATATGGATCTTCATAAGCACATCTATGAGCATCCGTTAGAAACTTTATCTCCACACTAGCTAAGGTGCCCTTCTCATACATTTTTGTAGCCCCTGCAATCACAAATACTAGGAACTGTAAACAAACTGGCTAATATTTTTCACTTCCATAGATTAGATCCTCTCCAAGGGATTACTATACCAATATGTTAGATCCTCTCCAAGGGATTACTATACCATATTTGTACATTCTAGAACAGAGTCTATTTGGTATGCAGATCTCTCATCCTCACCTTTAAGATATACAATGGTAGATCCTAAGATTTTGTATGTGATACCAGGTCCCACAATCAAATATGCATTGATTGTCACCATATTCAACCCTCTGTCCATGGCCAGCGCCCATGCAACCCTCTCTGATAGTGTCTTGGCTAATGTGTACTATAACTGTGAACAAGAAATATTGCATAATTAGAACAGGAATACCACATATCACTTAAAGGCTTAGAATACTGTTTTGAACTACACAATCTTTGAGAAACACCAAAATTTTATACATATACCCCTTAAAAAAATTATCAATACCCCACCACGATGTATTTATCTTATCTATGTAAAAATATATATACTTAGCACAAAGCCATTTTAGCCCTACTTTAGTATGCACCAAAGATTTAGAAAAAGGTTACATATGTAGACTTTCTCAGTATTTTATGCATTTATAACCTGATCAACTTCAAGGACAAAAATGAATTGGATATGGATTGTTGCATATAGAGAAGATATGTGCACTCTGTTCTCTATGATGTGGTATCACTTTGGAAATCTTAAGAGACAAAAGATCAATTGGATATGTATTGTTGCAGGGTTAGCTGCAATATGTAGCATGTATTATCATTTGAGTAATTTCAAAAAGCCAAAAGCTAATTGAATATGGATTTATGGACTAAGAGAAGAAAGATGCATTGAAAAACTCATAAAATGATAGTCGACAAACTAAAATATGAAAGAGTCAATTGGAATTGGATTTATCTCTTGTGATTGGAAGGAGCGATTATGCTTACCCACCCAGATTCAATTGTTACAAATGACATGTTGAGTTAATATTAAGTATACTACTATCATGGCTTCCATACTATTGTAATTGGCCTTGGAAAACTGTAGATGCAAACGTTGAAGTTATTTATTACATTAAGTAACTAATCTGATCAAAGCACTTGTAGATGAAAAACTTCTGAGTTACTTACTAAATTAAGTAACTAATCAGACTAATGCTATCGAACATACCATTCAGTTAGATATCGTTAACAAGTTAAAAGGAAAAACTGATAAATCAATCCACTTTACTTAGATTGTATAATAAACTAGTATTTTGTCATATAAAAAATCAGATATACAGACATTCAATTTCCTGCAAAGATTTGCATCACTCCAATGCATCTCATCAAGGGCATTAACCTTGCAGGGCATAAACGAATCTTCATATGTTTGGAATTGCAGAGTCAACATACTCCTATTTTATCTTCAGCCTAAAGTCTTCTTTGAGTAGTTTCTCTATACATTACGATCAACAACACTGGGTATAGCTAAATCTCAACCAGAGGATTTGTATATATCATGAGTTGGTCTAACAGTTATGAACATGTGTTTCCACCTTGGAAGTAATAGGTTCAAATCCATAGGGGTTGGGTATGTACATCTTTTTTATACTAAGCAGTCAATTCGTTGCACGGATTTGGCTTTTCGCTAGGCTGTGACCTTAAATTAACTCCTGTCTACATTCAGGATTTGATCTTTTAGAATTCTTCATATCCTATAGAAACATGGCTTGTGTATTTACTAAAAATGAAAAAATTGATAAAAAAAAATTGTGTAAATGAGGCACCTTTTCATCTGCACAGTGAAAAGGTATTTATTGGGTTCATGTAATTCAAAAACTTTTGAAATGCTGGCATGTTTAGTACCATTATTACTGATAATTGAAGCAAATCATGAAAAATAAAGTGTCTGTAATTTTATTGCTTAGGCCATCTGCTTATTGTATCATCTTATTTTGTGAATGTCCTAGTCATAGTGTTTTCCTTCCGGTGAGAAACAGTTTACTAGTTATTTCATCAATATGTTTCGTTGTTTTTTGAAAAGCCATTTTTTGGTATTGAATAAATCCACTTTTCAGCTTGTAGTTTTAAACTAAAATGCCTCATACTTGATGTGCACACAAATTGACTCATTTTTTTCTTTTTGCGGATCAACATAATGCCCTGAAGTTTTGGTTTCATTGCATGTAAGATTTTGAGCTAACTCGCTTTAGCCTTTGAGTAAACAATTCACTCATCATTAGGGAATGAAGAAGAGCATAGCACTTCACTTATCGTTAGGGCATCAAGAACACTTCACTCATCCATAGTGGACTGTTAGCGATCATGTTATTAGTACCCAATTTGTGTTTTAATTTGACTTGTTTACTTGGCTTTCTCGAGGGCATAGCTGCAAAGTAGGGTACCTGACATTGTAGCTACTGTTCATGTGTAAAGATAGCATTCATAGCACATGTCAAAGATCATACATGAAAACCACGTAATGATAAGAAGGAAAATTGTATTAGAGATGTGTGATGATTACATCTTGACGCAGGTCTCAAGTCTCTTCTCATATGGAAGTATATTTTATTCTCATTTTCCATAATAAAAGTGAGGAGGAAGGCAACTAGTCAGTTACTAGTGACATTTACACCCTCCATAGAGAAGATGGAGGACTTGGGCTAATTAACAACCATGCTCCAAGGAAAGTTTTAGTGACTAAATGGCTTGCAAGGACAAATGAAGGAGAAGCTCCTCATGAGGTATTTGTCAAGCATAGGTAGAAACAACTTCACATATACACAACATCCAAGTCCCTAATGATTTATGATTTAATCATAGGTGCAAATTCCTTTATTTTGCCTAGCTGAACAATTGTCAAAACAATTTGGAATGATTGCAAGTAATATTTCATGAGCTTGATGAGGAGCTAAGGATTTTTAAGAGTGTTCTTACACTAAGACACCAAGTGGGCCACATTGCTAGGTGGGCCAATGATTTGGGTTTACATGCATGGAACAAGCATGGGCAAAAGAATTTGCAAGCGTTAAATCATCTAATGGGTTAGATCAGCGAAATGGGCCCTTTGCAGGGTAAATCAATGGAATGGTATCTTTACACTTGTTTAATCAATAAAATGAACCCTTTCTATAGGTTTAATAAGTGAAATGGAAAAAAAACCAACATGTTCTTAACCATTAGGAACATTGACGACCTTATTTCAAAATAGGACCTTTTTAATGGGAAATTCAATTGGAGCAATACAGAGCTAGGGCCAGGGTTCATTATGGAAAGACTTGATAGGTTTCTGTTAATTTTCATAGATGTTCTATGCTTGATGCAACTTTACTTTTACCAACAGCAATCACATAAAGAATCAAGTAAAATGCTGATAGAACATACCAGTGATCTTCAGAAGACAAGTCAGAAACAGATAAAAGTGTTGGTGCGTTACGGCGGTCAACGGGATGCTTCAACCAACAAAGACTTCACAGTCAGCCAACCCAGCATGTGTCACAACAGTCATCAAAACAGTCACACGGTCGACTCAAAAGTCAACCCAGAAAAGTCAATGTTGCCCCATAAAAGTCAACGCAGGGCAGTAGCAATAAAGTCAACGCAGCTCCACTTTCAGTCAACCTTTGACCTCGATTTTTGTGTGAAAATGTACGGCCTCCTTAGATCAAAGTCTCCTCCAAATTTCAGCCCAATCAGACCATGCGTTGACCAAAGTTAATGTTGGTCAAACTTCCCCAGAAACCCTAACCACAGAAAATTTGTTGCAGTAAATTTCTTCCTTCTACTGTGGTAAACTTCGTCCTTCTCAACCACATGTGAGATGAAGCTGCTTCTCAAATGCTCGTATAAGAGGAGGAGATGTGTGATGAGTTGAGTGGAAAAATGCTCCAACGTTGACCCTATAAATACCAATAATGTGAGGTGTGTGACACATCTGCTGGGGGTAAAAACCTTAAGGTCGACCTGCACTTAAATTTATTATAAATAATAAATTCAAAATAAATGTTCTGCTCATCAGATTAAAATCAATTTTAGATCGATTTTACACCTCTCTGAAAGAGGAATCCAATACAAATATTGGAATCTTCATCTGAGCATCACAAGATGGAGTTTGGACCTAGTTGTCCAAATTTAACACTCCTTCTCAACTAGGGAGAACTCCATCCACCAGTGCAATCAAACATCGTGCGTCATCTCGCCGTAACTTGCTTTGTTGGCCTCTTTATTTCAGAACAGAAGTGGGTCAGTCACAAAGACATCATTCCCAGCTGACAGATTCAGCCCAGAGGTCAAAACCTCTATCGGACTCACAAAGAGTCTCCAACCAACCCGAAGTTGGTTCATCTGACCCGAAGTCAGGCAGAGGTCCGAGACCTCACAAGACTTGATCCCAGATCAAGTGGTTGGACCGTGCCATCCTAGATAGAGAGTACGGCAATTTCTGATGCGTCCATCAGTCTTTGCTACTAGTCTCTAGCCTTTCCCATCTCATTAGCCAAATGAGAGGTACTTCCCATGAGCCCTGAGCTCAATGGGTAGGATGCATACGGGGCATAGATAATGAGAGGTAAACCAACTCAATAATCACAACGGTGGGGTCCAAGCACACCAACAAGGCTCCGTCAGCATTATCGTTGTGGTCGTTGCCCATAGCTCTGAGAAGCTCTCCCCAAAGCCCCCCCAGAGCTCCCAGAGCTCATCGTCCAACAGGACCCACATCATAGGGTCGTTCCACGATACCAAGATTCTCACGGAAGGTTAGGAACATGACCTTCCCTAAGGGCATAGTGAGAATATCCGCGACCTGCTCATCAGTTCCTATATGATCAAGCCTTACGGCACCTCGCTGTACCATATCCCGGATAGTGGTACCAGCCATCAACATGCTTGGATCGTTAGTGGAACACGGGATTCTATGACAAATGAATCCCCCTTTAGTTATCACAAAGGATAACGGTGGCATCTAGCACATGCTCGAACAACTCACTAAAGAGTTTTCGCAACCAAGTGACTTCACAACAGGCCATACATGTTACAATGTATTCGGCCTCAGCGGTGCTCAAAGCTACCGAC